>VZUI01046906.1:0-45109 GCA_013401135.1 Cettia cetti
GAAAGGAGCAGCAAGAGCAGATGAGGACTGAGCAGAGTTAATCGGGTGCATTTTTCAATAAACATTCTAAAAGCAATTGCTGCAGAACTTGGCTGTGAGTAGAACAGGTATTAAGGATTTCAAGTGCCTTTGGTTTTAAGCAAAAAAAAAAAAAAAAAAAAAAAAAAAAAGGGAAAGAAAAAACCAGAGAACATGTTGTTTTCCAGGAAAAATCCCCAGCTCTCCTGAGCTCCATCCCAACTCAGCTGGGGGCCATGGAGAGCCGGACGTGGTGACAACGGTGACAACCACGCCGTCCCACATCTGCCCCTCTGGAATGTCTGCCTGGGTGAAAAGCAGCACAGAAATACAACTTGACCTTATTGTTGTTGTCATGAAACTAAAATTAGTCCCCTCAAAGCTCCCCGGCGAAATGACTTGATAAAAAGGCTCATTGAAAGGTTGTTTCCACAGATAATCAGATATGGGCAGACGCTGAAAATCTGTGTGACACCAATGAGGGGCTGGCAACAAAGAGAGGGATGGTTTAGTGGTGGTGAGAGACCTCATGAATAATCTATTTAGCAGCTGTAATGAAAGCAAAAGCAAGGCTGATGTTAAAGGGAATGGTGGGAGGAGAAATAATGAGTTAGGTTTTGGGGTGGGTTTGTTGTGTTTGGGTTTTAGTATGTTTATTATTATTATCATTATTGTTATTATTCTGGTTTTAATTACTATTTTTGTTCTAATTCTGCTGTGGAAATACCCAATTATCTGAAATGACTGAGCATATATTACACTCACAGGTTGCAAAGAGCTTCTTTGACTTCTTCACTGGTAACATTTAAAGAATATCCCAAGAATTAATTTCTATTGGGCAGGCAGTGCCTGATCACCAGCACAATCCTGAGCTTCACTGACCTGGATAATTCAACATTTGTGTGAAACTCAGATATTTTTATTTTCCAAGCAGGGAGGAGAATGACAGGCATCCACTGAACTCACACTTTGCCTCAAAACCTGGAGCCTCAGGCCCAAAGGAAGGATCCAAGCAGAAGAATAGAAAATTCAAATATTCTCAGAGAACTTTGACTTTGTAGCTAAGAATGGAACCACACAGGCACAGACCAAGAGGTGTTTTTTCCTTAGGGATTAACTGGGTGTTGGAAGGGGTTTTACATCATTAGCTAAACTTTGTGGCTCATTCCTAGCTGTGAGTTTAAGATCACATGTGAGTATTAAAACCTCAGTGGTGTCTAGAACTGCTTGTTAAGTGGTTATTGTAATATATAATAATTATTATTATTATATAATAGAAATTATTATCAGGAAAACATTCATTAGGCCAGGACATCCCTGGGATTTGTTTCCATTTTCTGGCTCTACAGGAAGAGCAGTGGGGTGACCTCAAACACAGAGGGACATCTCCACCACCTTCACAGCTCCACAGGCGTGCTGGGGTCCCTGCACTGAGAGATTTTCCTTTAGAAACATTCCCCAGGGAAGAGAACAGAAGCACCAAACCAAACAATTCCTGATATAATGGCTGGTGAGGAAGAGGGCAGGTGATATTTGAGCACTTGTGGCAATCTCTTGAGGGGCGTTGAGCAACCTGGTCTAGTGGGAGCTGCTCGTGGCAGTGAGGTTGGAATTGGATAATTTTTAAGGTCACTCCAACCCAAGGTGTTCTCTGATTCCATAATTCCTTATTTCACATCTCTATAAACAAAATCACCTCCATTTCCAGCTCTGGGGCGACAGGATTCTGTCTCCATTTCTGTGGACTCAGACCAAAAATAAAATCATTTTTCTGACCCCTTTGTAGGCCAGAGGAGCTGGATCAAAACCCAGCCCTGCTCAACCAGGAAGGAAATATTCCCATCGAGGATGTGCTTAACTACTTCTGGCAGGGTTCATCACCTCGGGGTGTTGTGCTGCTCCTCTCACCTCAATTCAGGTGAATTCTGAGCAATGCCTGCCCCCCATCCTGCCTTAATCCACTGGGAATCCTGCAGGAGCCTCGCTGCCCATCCTCTGTGCCCTGCACAGGGCAGGAGCTGACAGCAGGCACAGCCCAGAGCTTGGCAGACACGGCCCTAAATCACAACGGGCCTTGGAAAGCCCAAGGAGCACCCACCCCAAAGTGCCTGGAGCACAGAACGATCCCAGTGGTCAGATTGCCACCTGATGGCCACAGCTGAAATACAATAGGAAATCCCAAATCCAGGCTCTGCTCTGATGAATCTGCCTGGCAGGACCAGCCCAAAAATCCAGCTTTCCCTCAAGGTGGTGCAAAACTGTTGGTGTCAGTCAGCTCTGGATCCAGTCCTGGCTTTCCTGAGCACTGTGAGTCTCTAAATCCCACATGAAATGAGAAAAAATGAGAATTCTCCCTAAACTTTCACCCTCCTCATGGATCCACACCTTCCCTCCCAGCCTTTTGTCCCTGCTGGATGCAAACCTGAACCTGCAGACAGGGAAATGCCAGGATTCCCAGGGGGATCTCACTTCTGGGTGCTACAAACACCAGCCAGGCTTTTCTTCAGCCTTGTGTGACAAGGGAAATGTGCCTTTGTGGGTTGGACTGTGCAACACCCTCTCTGGAAGTTTGTGTGAAATAATTCTGCCAGAAAAGATGCAAATTAGTGACAAAATGTCAAGAGAGGAATTATTCCTCTTCCATTAAGGATGGGGCTGAAGCATTAAATGCTTCAAGGTCATACAAAAATGGCTTTTCCCCTATCCATGGACAATATTAATGAAAATGTTGTCAGGAAAGGACAATAAACAGTTGTTTAAGGTTTTTAGGCCCACCACCCAATCTCTTCATCCCATTCATTGCAAGAACCTTTCTCCTCCACCTCCATCCAAGCTGTTCTGGGATCTACAACATTTGCTGGTGGATATTGATCTGAAATCAACACATCCAGCACCCAAATCAGAGCCTGGCCACGAGGAACCCCCTGGGACCAGGTCCTCAGACTGCAGAGGATGCTGTGACAGCTTTCCCCATCACCTCTGACTGCTGCCAGAGAGAGAGGAAAATCTGTTTTAAATGACCATTGGAAAATGTCTTTTTTTTCTCAGTTGTTCACTCACGAAACCCCTTCATTTTCACAAATTTAACAGTTGAGAAAAGGCTTGGGCAATAAATATCCAGGCAGGGAAGTGGCCACGAGTGGGAAGTGGTTTTGCCCCCGTGTCATGGTGCCAAGGGAATGTCACAGGGGCTGTTTTTACCTTTGAGAAATGGTACTGCTCACACAAACTTTTATTTAATTTTTCACTTCATTGGGCACTTCTGCTACAACTTGCTGCAGTTTTGCCAACTTCTCTGAACATATCTAGAGATACCCAGCTTGGAATTCAAGTATTCTTCCCTTTGGATTCCTCCTGAGTCTTGGGCCTTTAATACCACATGACACTGACACACCAAGTGGAATAATCCTTTTTCTTCCTTAGATGATGTCCAGAGCTCCTCACAGCTCCCTGACACCTGAGAACACCCAAAATGCTATGAATAAAAGGAATTAGGGACAATCAAAATGGCTGTGGGTGGGATCTGGTCTTCCCTATTCCCTGTCCAAGCTGGAATGGTGGCACAGTTGTGACAGGATGGGTCACAGGCTTTGTCCAGCTGATGAGTTAAATTCCACTAAATAGGTGTGCATGGAAAATTCAGACCCTGCCAACCTCAAATTGTTGGATGCTCAGTCAGCTCTGAGCTGATCCCACAACAAATCCACCAGCCCAGCTCCAAAATTCCACTCTCAGCTTGTTTCCCTTAAAACACTAATTCTATTTCACTTCCACACTACAAAGCACAGAACTTTGGGAATGCTCAAGAAGCAGGAAGATGCTGATGGGGCAATCAGCATTCTGGAGTGAGTGGTCAGGAGCTCATCCCTGAGGGACCCAGCTGCTCCAAACTCTGCTGGCCAAGCTCTCTGTACCCCCGGGAGTGCCCCAAACACTCACATTTGCCAGGCTACACATGGAAAATTTCATTTATAGCTGCCATTGAAATGAAATCTGAAGGAGCCACAGGTTTTAGCACATCCCTGTGTAAGATTGCAGACAGGAACAAGCTCTGAGCATTCCCAGCACAGGAACCTGCCCCAGGTACTGCTGAGTCTGGTTCTGCTGCCCAGATCTTTGCAGCTGGAGTTTAAGGACAAAACACACAGAACTTCCCCGGGTCTGGCTGATGCAGAACTGCTGCAGAACACATTAAAAACCCAATTTGCTGCTGAAAGATACTCAGAACTGCAGAGGCAGTGAGGGATAAGGCAGGAGGAGGAGGCAGGACGAGTGAAAAGGAAGAAGGACTCCCATTAAAATTAAACCCTTGCAAAGGCAGCCCCTTTCCCGTGCTTACTTTGTGTTTTCATTTTTCAAGTTTCACGTTTATGCCCTGCTTTGTCTTAGCTGGAACTGCACCTCTCGAAGCAGCTTCAAGTCCTTTTATTAAAAAGAAACAGAAAGCAGATCCGAAAGGAGCAGCAAGAGCAGATGAGGACTGAGCAGAGTTAATCGGGTGCATTTTTCAATAAACATTCTAAAAGCAGTTGCTGCAGAACTTGGCTGTGAGTAGAACAGGTATTAAGGATTTCAAGTGCCTTTGGTTTTAAGCAAAAAAAAAAATTAAGTGTTTTCTTTTATGAAGGGATTTCTGCTGGCAGAAATGAAGAATAAAGCTCGAAACAGTATTTCAGTGTGTTCCTTAATACCCATTTTCCTCTAGTAAAACCAGCAGGGAAAGTGTCCAAATTACTCTGCTCTAAATGCCAGTATTATATTTCCAGTAAAAGTCTGGTTCAACCAGGCATCAAAAATATTTCCACATAAGATCCTTTCAGAATCAAACTCTTCAGAGAATGTTGTTGTTGTTGTTGTGCTTTGTCCGTAGCTTCGCTTCACCTGATCTCCCCAAATCCACAATTTTGTTTTATATTTGAATTCAAGCTGACATTTTTACAATTTGTGCTACATCCAAAAATTGATTTGATCCATATTTAGATGTAGTAGATAAAGTTGGTTATTTTAAGCAAAAACAAAAAAAAAGCCGAACAAAAACAAAAAAGCTTTGCTATCTTCTTATTAAAGGCACTGGAAAAAATATCAGCCTTTGGGATTTCTGTCTCTGAACTATTTATGAGATAAAAGCTCCAGTGAAGTGTCACAAGATATGTACAGTGTATGACCAGAGTGGTAACAAACATTTGGGGAGAAACTATAGAAATAACACAACAGCAAAAACAAAACAAAACAAAAAAAAAAATTCAGGGAAGGAAAAGAGGAAAGCCTGGAGAAAAGCTCCACTCAGTGCAGAAAAATCGTCATTGCTTTGCAGTGCTTTGCTTATTTTTGCTCCAAAATCCCCCCACCCCTTTAAAAAAATCTATAGAAACACTCCAACCCGGCTGAAAACGCAGCAAAGTGGAACTTTGGAAATGACCGCCAGAGAAAATTCTCCGCTGGGACAAACGCTACCTAGTTAGAATAAATAAAGAAATGCACTCGGGCCGGCTCTCCAAAAACCAACAGCCCGTGCTGGAGATTTCTCTCGGCGCTGGATGTCAGACCATGGAGCGAGAATAAAGCGTTTGTGAGCCTCCAAAAGGAGCCCTCGCCATTGGAATTCACGGCCCTGCCAAGCGGAGGCTTTGGGGCTGTTGTCACCGTCTCATTGTCATTCCGCTCACTGTGGCTTCCCCAGGGTCCCGAACAGGAGTCCTGGCATTATTAACACAGCAGATTAATAGCAGAGGAGAGAGGCTTTTTTTCACAAAACACGCCGAATATTAATATTAATCGATAACAATTTCCAGTTCCTGACGGGAGGCGCGGAAACGTTGCGGGAGGAGAGGAAGGGAGGGCAGAGCAGGGATGGGGATGGTGCCCCCAGAATGGGGAATGAAAGGGGAGCAGTGAATCAATGCAGGACACAGGACACAGGAGCCGTGAGGTGGGTGTCAAAAGCAGGGCTCTATTTTCACAGGCACACACAGGCGCACATTTTAATGCCACCAGATAAGTTGGGTTTGCCTTGCCCCCGGCCAAAAAAAAAAAAAAAAAGGAAAAAAAGAAATTTGGGAAGCTCGCTGGTTTTATAGTGGGGAAGAAACAGCAGAGCTCTGCAAAAACAGGGGGGAAATATCCTGCATCCTATTTTTGCCCTCCCGAGTAAGGTTGTATTCTGCAAGCTGTATTTTCTTTGACACTCAGAACACCACACAGATATTTTTTAAATTCAGGTCTGTCTGTCCACATTTACCAGATTTCTACATTTGTATTTCAAGATCTTTTCTACTACCTCCATCTTAAAGCCAAAAAATCTGTAAAACTTTTCCCATCTTTTCTAATGGATCTGCCCTATTTTTTTAATTCAGTCTTTGGAAGCCTTTATCATTATTTCACACACTCTTTAATTGCAAACAGCACAAATAGAACGCAGGGGGATGTTGCCAAAGAGTTTCCCAAATGCTCCAACTCACAATATCAGTGAAACCAAATCCAACCATTCCAGCTCAAGACCTTTTAGCACGGACCCCACTGGGTCACTGAGCTGAGTCCTCCCCAAGCTTTGGACAAACAAATGAGTTTTTCACTCAAAGACACATTTTTTGCAGCAGCCTCAATGTTCAGTTGGACCCAGGAATGTTTCTCCCAGACCTGGAAGTGAAGATGTGGGTGAAAACCCCTCCTGGCACAAAAGGGACACACAAAGGGCTCTCAAACACCCGCTGCAGCTTTGATTTTTGGGCTGCTTTCCTCCCAGAGAGGTGTGACCCACAAGGACAAAGCTCCTCGGACTAAATCTGAGCTGGGAGCAAAGGATTGTGCTCAAAAATCAGCTGGAAATGACTTTCCCAGTCCTCGTGGGTTCACTCCCAAAGCCCATGGAATGCTCAGGGGGTTCACAGCCAGCCCCTGACTCGTTTTGGGTTTCTTTTTATGCTCCCACACATCCCAAGCTGCCTGGAGCCCACCAAGCCACAAAATATTTGTTTTCTCAGAGTTCTGCACATCTTCTGACAACCTTGTCAGTCCTTTCTTCACAGCCACTACAAGCAGGAATCACCAGCTGCTTTTCCCACCAGGAATGGCCCAGAAACTGCAGCTTTGGGATGGGGAAAACAGTGTGACAACCAGGGACAATGTCAGCAACTGAACCTCAAATGTGCATCTGAACTTGGTGGCTGGCACACATCTGTGACTGCACCCATCCACTTGTGTCCTTCCAGCCAATTCACATTTTGACTATGTAAAGAAGGAAAATTCAGAGGTTTACCAAGTATTTCCCACCACTGGGCTGAGGAGTCAGGTTCCTGATATTTTGGGATCAGAACTGAACTCCTTTCCTTGGCCAAACACTTTTCCTCTGGCTACCAGTGTCCTGATGATTGCAGAAATGTTTAATTACTATGAAAAAATGGAAATTTAACAGAACAATTGATGACAGTAAGAGGTACCTGGGGGTGTTCATGCTGTTCTCTGCAGAGATCTCCCCATTTCTCCTGTCCCCATCCCAGTTTCCATAAATGTTTGCACTGGGAGCACCTCCGCAGAGCTGCTGTTTGGGGCACTTTTCTCCTGGCCACTCAAGTGCTCTTTTCTCTCTAAGAACAAGAAGCTGACAAAGAACTGAGCATGTGTTTAACCCTCCTGCTTTTCCTGCACTCTATTTACAACTCACTTCTGAGGGAGAAAGTGCTCCCAGAGTTTGTCTGCAAAATGTAGGACAGGAGAGAAGGGAGGTTCAACAAATGGCAGTGGGATGTGACACTCCATAAAATCCTTCCCCAACGCTGTGAGCAAACACTGCTACAGGTGGGATTCCTGGGAGAATCCCATCCTCTCCAAAGGAACTTTGCCCAATCCCAGAGAACTCCACAGTTGTTTTAGACCTGCTCATTTCATAACCACAGTACAATATCCTCCTGGCTTTGCCTGACAGATCCATTCAGATTCGTTTTAATCAGATTGCACCGGGTTCTGGTTCAGTCAGAGCCTGGGAAGCTGTGGAAGCACGAGGATTTGGGGCTCTCCAGAGCACTCCCCACATCCAGGCAGAGCTTCACTACCCTGCTCCCCTCTCCTCCTTCCACGGCAATCCTGGGTGTTGCACCCAGCACCTGGCCCTATTTAAAGCCACTACATTATTCTAAAAAGGATTATTTATACTAAAAACACTCCCGGGACTACTGTATTTGTATTTCAGGGCTGCTGCATCCCCTATTTCCTCACTGCTCTAATATGGCCCGAGGCAGAGCGGCTGAAATGACTTGCGATGCCACTGTAATTTTTATCAAGGCTTGTTCCTGGTAAAAAGCCTCTTTGTTTCAAAGAAATGTGATTTGGCCTTTTTCCTCCTCTGCTCTATTCCTTGGTTAATATACCACTTCCACTCGCCCCGGGGCTAAGAAAGGTATTCCATGGAATTGGTCAAATCTCACTGTTTTTTTTCTAAATCACAACTGGCTTTTTTCCCTCGACCCTTGCTAAGCACTATCTAAGCTGACAGTCTGAACTTGAGATTTTATTTGTGCCTTAACTCTTCAGCTCCTGGATTTGGAGCTGTCACATGGGCATGTTAAAGAGATGCACCAAGGCTGCTCAAGCTGCTCTGGCAAAGGAGGGATTAGGGCAAGGCAGGAGGAGCAGCTCTGGCTCGTGTTATTCACTGTACAAGGCAAATTTGTCCATCTCTAGAAAAGTATTTTCGGCCAGGTGTTCATTTATTATAAATCTGAACACATCAGTGACTTATGTGAAAGTCCACAAAGTTGAAATTTGGAGTTTTCAAAGTCTTTTTCAAAAATAAAAAAAAGGCTCTTCATTTCTTAGCTCCCACAAAGAATTTGGTTTTAAACACAGTAACACTTAGCCCAGATTTGGGATTGCTTAATCAAGTTTTAATTTAGTCTGTCTCATTGACAAATAGGGTGGATTTTCCTATGAAATATATGCCAAGTGTTCAAGTACACTCATAAAATATCCCTCGAAAGCAGAAGCTGCAGCAGGAGCTGCTTGTTGACCTGCATTTATAAAATGCCCACAGCTTCTAATAAAGTGAATAATTATAAATGAGGAAATCCAGCATTTTTTTATACATCTATGAACTGGTCCTGCTTGGAATCCAGTGCTCATCCCCACCACACAGAGCTGAGAGCCTCAGGGAAGAACATTTCACCTCAACAGAAAAAAACACATCAATATCTAAAATACTGTTACAGGAAACAGGAGTTAACACCCTAATGGGATCTTCAACAATTAATACAAATCAACACCTTGCCTTAGTGTTTAATCAGAGATCATCACCCTCCCAATTAGCTGACAATTAATAATCCTTGATGCAGGGAGTTTTCACTGTTCTTCAGAGATTTAAACACATTTCTAAACTTTGCTAGCCATAAAATTATACCCACAAAAAGTGGATTAAAATCACCAAGATAACATCCTGCTTTATGGATCATCAACAAATATATTTGCATTAAAATTAAATGCAGGCAGGAAAATTAGTTCATTGTTGGAAGCACAACCCAAAAATGTGAAAGTGTTTATCTCCCAAAACATCACCTATACCCAGTTGTGAAAAGTGGGTATTTCTAAGTAGCACAAATATTTCTCCTCATATTCACCAAGAGAGCCTCTGTCAGAGCAGCTCTGCAGAACTCCAGAAAAATATCCCAAAAAATAAAGCTGCAGGATCTCTCTGTGCCTTGGCTGCAACAGGAACCTGGGCACTTCAACATTCCCTCCAGGAGTACCCTGAGGGCTTTTGTTTGTTTGTTTGTCTAAAGCTTCCCTGTGTTTTCCTTCTCTAATCCCTCTGTTTTTCTGCTCCCTCCACAGCCAAATCCATGGAAACTCAGAGAACCTTAAAGGTCCCTTGCAGGTCAAGTGTTATTTTTCTTCATATACCTGACTTTAACTGGTGGAATTGCTTGAAGATTTCCCTCACGAGTTTGATAAAACTAACAAGGCCTCAGAGCAGGGTTGTTTAACTCTTGTTTTCTACTCAATACCAGAATTTTCATCAGTCAGCCTGTAGAGTGTAAAATCTACAGCTGAGGCAAGCCAGGAGTTGATCCAAGCTCCCTGAGAGGAGTGCATCCATCTGCAGTGGTCCCAAAACCCAGCCCCAAAGGACCTGAGCACTGTTCCCACCACTCTCCCTGGAATTCTGAGGTGCTGGTGGGCTGCACCCCAATCCTGTGAGTGAGTCACCTGCTCCAGGGATTGCACCTCAAAAATCACCTCACTGGCAGGACCCAGCGCTCCTCATCAGCAGAGTCAGAGCCAAAAATCCTCACAAAACCAACCCAAACCCTTCTGTGATTACCTGAGAGCCAGAGCTCACTAACTAACAGGTAATGAAGTACCAGCTTGGGATGGAGAATCCCAAAATTCTTTGGACTTCTTCAGGGGTGCTGTCTCTACCAGTTCTTCCTCTCCCACTTGGTCTCAAAACCTACCAGACCAACTCTCCCACAGGACCCATCCCTGACTGGGCTTGGTGTAGACAATTATCTGAATCCTGGTGGAACTGGAGGCTGGGCTGGGCAGGGAATTGATGGAAAGGCAGCACCAGCCAGCACTGGGTGAGCTCAGAGGTGGCTTTGCCAAAGTTCTGTGCCTGAGAGCAGCCAGGGCACTCCTTGACAGAATGAAGGCAGAGATCCACCACCTCCTAATATTAAATATTCATCTTTTCTCCTCCAAATGAAATCTCTTTGTTTCCTGTTCCTCTCCCTCCCCACACAAAAACAGCCTCAAACTTCCAGAAAGCCTCGGTGCATCAGAGCAAACCCCTCCAGAGCACAAACAAAAGCCCCACCGCCCCTTGCCACACCCCATCACCTCCGTAATAAAGATGTTTATACTTTTAACCACCAAATAAAGCACTCTAATTCCGCCGAGCTTGTCCCCTCCACTCCACTCCCCTTCACTCCACGGCTTCATTTAGCAGGCCGGCGGTAAAAAAAATTCATTAATTTTTATTAACAGGGAGAGCCATTTGTTCCCTGTGACAATATTTGACTTGTCGAAATGATTTTCACCTCTGCCATGAGGTGCGCGCTCCCCACATACATCACCCGATTACTCCGGGAGCGGCCAGAGTTGCAGTCATTAGCCAGTGAATTAACGACAATCCACAGCGCTATTAATCACCCTGACAAAAGCGTGAGCTCGCTGCTGACCCCAGCACGGCTCTGGGACACCAGCACAGGAGAGGAGAGCGCAGCCACAGGGCTGGGGAAGAAAGGAATTTTTTGTTTTGTTGTGTTGCGTGAGGTTTTTTCCTTTTTTGGTTTTTTGTTTTTGTTTTTGGTGTTGTTTTGTTTTGTTTTGTTTTGGTTTGGTTTGGTTTGGTTTTTATTTTTGTCTCATGAAGCTGCTGAGGAAGAGGAAAAAGGAGTGGGGAGAGAAATGAGGGAGGGATGGTGGAACAGAAGGTAAAGGCAGGTGTGGTCTGCAAGGTGAGGGCATCTCTTGCTGGTTCTTACATCCCTCCAAGCAGGAGAGACTGAAGGAATTTGATCTTAATACCACAGTGCTTCAGCACAGTCAGTTTGGGAAATTCTTGGAAGC
This sequence comes from Cettia cetti, assembly GCA_013401135.1. NCBI lineage: Eukaryota > Metazoa > Chordata > Aves > Passeriformes > Sylviidae > Cettia > Cettia cetti. The sequence continues at coordinate 11,578 of VZUI01046906.1, forward strand.
ACGGTTGGTTTGATCAAAGCTTGTCCCTCAAGGCCTCTCCTCTCTCTCCCTGTAAATTTCAAGTATCACAGAATGGCTGAGGTTGGAAAACACCTCTAAGGCCATCGAGCCCAAGATGTGACCCTTCTCCACCTTGTCCCCAGCCCAGGGCACTGAGTGACACATCCAGCCCTTCCCTGGACACCTCCAGGGATGGGGACACCAAACCTCCCTGGGCAGCCCCTGCCAAGCCTGAGCCCCCTCTCCATGGGGAAATTCCTCCTGGTGACCAAGCTGAGCCTCCCCTGGCACAGCTCGAGGCTGTTTCCTCTCATCCTGAGAGCAACCACATTTCGCAGGGAACAGAATGGATCCTCCCATCCTGCCTCCAAAGTATTGATCCCTGAGAACTGCTGGCTTCCAGATCCCAGAGCTCTGGCAACTCCTGCCTGGGAATATTTGGAAAGAAGCTATCAGTGAACACAGCAAGGAGCCCTCATTGTTTTCCTGGAACATGGCTTCTAATTTCAAGTTTCTGAACAATGTTTGGAGAAGAAACACCCCAAACCCAAACACTACAATCCTTAGAAAGCAGAATTTTTCCCAGTGGCACAGTCTTCAAGACAGTGCTGCAGCAATCCAGGACAATACATGGATATAACTGCAAGTTTTAAATTCAGAAGTCATCAGAAACAGCTGAAAAGGGGAATCTGAAGGAATGTGGTCCCTTACGAACACACAAGGAAGGGGAACTCACACGAGCTCGGGAAGAACAGGGCAAAGAATGAATCTTTGCAATGGTTTGAATGTTCCTGCTGTACTGGACAATCTGTGGCAAGGAAAGCACATTCCTGCAGCTTTGCCCTGTCCCATCAGTCCCCAACTCCCACCACAGCAGTTCCAACAGTGAGACCATTCAGTGCTGGGAAGATGATAAAACCACGGTCAGAATTCCAAAAATCTCCTTTGAAACTTTTAACTGCTGTCTTGTTGTTTTGTTTTGTTTTGTTTTTCCCCCATTCATGACCTAATAAGGGACTTAAGGGCAAATTTTCAGAAGTACTCAGTGGATTCTTCCTCCCAGTTCTGCAAACACACAGAGCCAAATGCTGTGAGAGATGGTCATTCTCTCTTCAAAGCCAGATATGTTTTCTCCAAGAAAAATCTCTTAAAAATCAAAGCAGAGATAAAGAACCCATCACAGATCTAAGGAAAATATTTTTTAATTTTTAAAAGGAGAACTTTCTGGAATAATAACCCAGTGACACAGACCTGGTTTTTGGGATGCTTTTGGTGTAGTCTCACCTCTAAGATTTTATGATTGCACTTCACAGATTTTATGCCTGCATTGCAACCCAGCATCTCCTGATCAATTCCCTGCACTCTCCATTCCCTCAGCCACTTTCTCTTCTCCAAATCCCTTTCCTAAAAGAGCTGCTGTTCCCCAGGTCGATGCTGTTTCCCTCTTACCACACAGAATAATTCTAGAACCTGTTTCTTGTTACTCACTTTCACCGCTTTAATTCTCCTTTTTGCAGCGAGGAATGTCGTAAGGAAAGCCGGGCTCGGAAATCCATGATTTCCTGCCAGTTAATTCATCTCAGCAAAACAGGAGGCAAGGTGATATTGCTGTTTAATGTTGCAGCCCCTCTGCAGCACTCCCTGGGGGCTCTAAGGGATGCCATGTGTTCCCCTGTCCCTGCACCACTGCCAGCACCGAGTTCCACCTTGGGCCAATTTAGGCTCTCCCACCCCCAAGCCGTTTCAAAAGTTTGCAACTTTTGTGAATTTAAACATCAAAGCAGGAACAAGAGGCAGTGGAGGTGCAAACCACGGGTGCTGCAGCCCTGGCAGAGGTTTCTGTGGCCTCACACATGGCACAAGTGACTCCCTTTCACTTCAGAGCTCGGGTTGGATGCAAAAGTAGCTTTTATGTTAAAAAGCAGAGCTCTGCTTCAAATTTATGCCTGTCTGGGGCACAGAATGGTTTGGGTTGGGAGGGGATCTTCATTCCACCTTCCATCATCCCAGGTTGCTCCAAGCCCTGTCCAACCTGGCTTGGAACAATTCCAGAAATGGGGCAGCTCTTTGGATGAGCTGTGCCCGTGTGTGTCACCCCACCCAGCCAGATTTGGGGACAGCTGCAAAATCAGGGCTCCCCAGGGCAGCCTCAGCATCGCTGTGGCTCAGGAGTTTTCCTCCCTGCCAGTCCCATTCCCTGGCACACACAGAGAGCACAGCTGCTGTGGGAAGAGAGGGGGAAAGTCTTACTCTTATCCAGACAAGAGACAGGGAAAGAACCCTCAACCTTTCTGCTGAACCACCCCAAGAGCATCCCCAACTTCCTCGGGGATTCCACGCTGAGCTGCCTCATCTCCTCACTCATAGGAGGGAGATTATTGACTGGAATAAAGGAATAAAGTGAATTTTCCCATTTAACAACTGGTGGTTCCCGCTCCATTCCACCCCATTTTCACCCACAGCTCCACTCTCCATGTTAATTATGAACATTTCCATTGCAATTTGATAGCTAAATCTAGAAGGATTCGGTGGAAAATCCGTACAACAGCTTCATTCCTGGTGGGATCTCCACACACACATCTACAACATCTCCTCCTCCTGTGCTACTCCTAGAAATACTTCTGCTGGGTCATACACCAGGGCAAAATAATCCACATTCCAGCCCGGCCAGCAACTCACCAAAATCCAAGGTTTTCTCTTCCCCCCAGCTCGGCCTTGCCAGGCCACAGCACGCAGCAGTCAGCTGCAGTCCAACCAGCCATTTCTCTGCCTTTGAAGCTATTATTAAGAAAAATATTTAAGATAAAAATATTTTTACATTTTGCTTCTGCTGGCCAGCGATTGTCCCGCAGTCTGAAATATTAACTGCTGGCGAGTGGGACTTGAAGCTTTCTTTTAGAGAGGAAAATTCTTACGCTGTCAACCAGGTGTCTGAAGGGCTGCTGCTTTTCACTGTTGATTTTTCAGGAAAAAATGCAGATGCACTGAAAGGACAGCACTCAAAATTAACATTTTATTTTGATTTAGAGTTAAATTCAGCTCCTGTCAATGACTACCCAAGGAAGCTGTGACTGCCCCATCCTTGGCAGTCTCCAAGGCCAGGTTGGAGCAGCCTCTTTTTGAGGTATTCTCTTTTTGAGGTATCCTCTTTTTGAGGTAATTCTTTTTGAGCTAATTCTTTTAAAATTATTTTCCTTAAGTTGGGGATGAGTTCTTTATCTTTGTTTTGATTTTTAGGAGATTTTGCTTTGAGAACACAAATATCTGCCTTTGAAAAGGAGAATTAACATCTTTTAACTCGCCTGGGGCAAGGGCCAGATCCAGAAAATGAAGCTTCACTGTTCCTTATATCCAGCAGGAAAATAAAAAGCTGAATTACTTTACAAATAAATAAATAAAAACAAAAACAAGGCCAACACCCCCCCAACAAACAAACAAACAAAAAAATCACTCACAACTTTTCCAACTCAATTTCTGGATATAATCCTTGTTATCATGGTACATGATTTTTTGAAGTTAATTTTTAATGGAAAAAAAAAGAGCTCAGTGCATGTTAAATGACAGGTTTTGTTCAGCATTTTCAATTAACTGAAAATAATAATATTTTTTTTAAAAAAAATAGATCATTCAATTCACAGTGGAATCTGTTTTGCTACATCTGGGACATCTTAGTCCTTTTATGCTTACTCTTTTCTGGTATTAAAATCAGGTCAGTTCAGGTCAGAGCTCAATTTTTCAGCTTTTCTGAAATAAAACACTACAAAAAATATTCAAGCCTGGCCATTTTCACAATTTTCCATTTTCTGATGGAAGCTGCTTTCCAAATCCTACTTCCAGTGTTTTTTTTCTTCTTTTAGAAAACAATTATCTGTTTAAAAAACACCCAACTCTAGTTCAACCTGGACAGAGCTGCCAATTTACCACTAATATCAGCTTTTTTTATTATTTTTAAGATCCAGAAAATAATTTATAAAAATATGGACAACCAAGAGGATGAATCTGAGCTGGACATCCCAATTTTCCACACCAACCAGAGCTACCCTGCCTTGGTGGACACGAATTGGGGACCCAAGGCTGAGAAAAAAAGGAAAATCTGGCACTGAGGGTTTTTTCCGTGCCACTTTTTGCCTGCTTTATTCCTTCTTGTGAAATGCCTGCTGAACGAAAACATCCCATGGCTCACAGACTTTTCAACTTAGGGTCTTCAGCCCCACATATTTTTCATATTACTCATATTCCCCTGCTTGAGTTAAACTCAAACAGGCCTGGAACAACTTCATTAACATAAAACCACATGATAATGGGAAACAGAGCCTTTTAATGGTTTATTTTCTTATTATCTTGTGATATATTTCATCTTCTCCCCCTTCTCTGAGTGCTACTACATTCTGGTTTCACTCTGCTGCCTGGGCCTGGCAGGGATCGAACATCCTGTGCTGGATTCTGGAAATTTAGGAATTTTTAAGCTCATGGGATCGGTTTGGTACCAGGGCAATCAGTAAAAGTTAAAATAAACACCTTTATTTATTTAAAAATAATGTATTAGACACTCTGTTCTATCCTGAATATCCCTACAGCGTGTCACACTTCATCTGAGGGAAAGAAAAATTGGTTTTAGCCCCAGAATTTGGTAAGAATTCCTAGGCTGGGATGCTCAGGGAATATGGCAAGGGAAGCTCTTTTGCAATACCATATTTTCTTTTTGTTACAAGACCACAATTTCAAAATTTAGGAGTTGCAACATTTTTTAGGAAGGTTAAAGAAATCAGAAATTGCATCTGGTTCAGGGTGACTCTTCTAACCTATTTCAGACATTCTTGTAATAATGAATAAATAAATCTTTACAGGATTTCTACTTTAAAATAGTTGCTTTATTTCCCTGCCTTTTAAAACTTGTCTTTAATTTTTTTTTCCCAGCAGTTTAAATGCTAAAGAATTACCACAACTTCCTCACTATTTTGTCCACATTAGGTTAAACCCTAATTAATCAAAAAACCTCCAGGTAAGTGTATTATGTCTGACTATAAAGTCCATTAACTTGGTATTTACTCTGTATTTACTCTGTTGCTTGAGAGGCTCAGAACAGCCTAAGACTCCTCCCTAAAAAAAGGAATGGCAGTTCCTGGGATTCACATTCTATCATAGCTCAAAGTGGAATAAATGGGAGATGGAAATCAGAGAGATATATTAGCACCACTCCTTATTTTTCATTCCCCTCTGTCTGTGCCTCCTGAAGAATATTGGTGATGAATTTGCAAATGGCTCTGGCTGATGACAGAGTTGGTTTTTTTTTACCCTTCATTATTTATCCCCCCCACTGCACACCTCGATCGGGGATTACAGTGACAAATGCAGGAATAAAAGGCAAAGACAATATTGCAGCAGCGTGGTGTAAATCTCCTTTTACGCATTATTAATTTAAAGAAATCCATTATCCCATCGAGCTCGGAGGGGAGGACAAGGTTACATAAGAGCTGGTAGAGGCAGCTGGGGGTCACCTGGAGACAGAGCTGCCACCACCCCAGGATGCTCAGTTTCCTTAAAAAATGGGATTTTCTTGCATGTTCTTCCTCTTAATTGCTCTCCTTGCTTGGGTTTGGCAGAGGCAGGAGGTTGCTGAGCCCTGCCCTCCTCAGAGCGGGCACGGAGGTGTCACCAGAGTGTCTCAGTGTGGGTTATTCATGGGAGCAACCACACATCAAGGCTGAGAGAAGAATAAACCCTCCTTTGGCAGCCCAGCACTTTCGACCTCTCGCTGGAGTTGTGAAGAGGAGGGTGTGTGGGGATGGGAGAGGAAAGAGGGAGGAATTAGCACTGGTTGGAGAAGGTTTTTCTCTGTTGTGGGCCCCTAATTCACCATGACCTGGACAAGGGCCCAAACTTGTGTCGTGTGGGCCACCCACAAGCTCTTAGGTAGCAAAACTGATCCTCCAAGCCTTCCATGTGCCCTTCCTCCAAATCCTTTGAATAAATGAACAAAAAAAATGTCCCCTTCTCCCCTCTTTCACTCTCCTCTTTGCCCAGAGACAGGGATTAAATCCTGGGCACAGAGCTAAGGAAGGCTCAGCACAGGCTCCCTCTCCACCCCTCTCGGAAGGGGAGGAAATGCTGCTCCTATCGAGAGGAAGGAAAGAGGAAAACAGATGGAAAGTCCTCAGAACAGGAACAAGTGCCTCTCAAACAATACAACAGGTCCCTTTTACTGCAGAATAACAGAGCCCTTCTGTGGAAATCTAAATACAATCAGGGCATCGACAACAAAGATAACGGGGAAATAATTCTGTGAACCTGGAGCCGGGGCCTGTTTGGTGAGAGCCGCCAAGTGCAGGCCCCGGCCCCATCCAGCCCCCTCCAGGCAAAGCCAGGCTTTGATTTCACTTGATTTATTTATTGTTTCAACCTTGCAACAAAAGACTTGGGACTAAAATACCCCCAGCTTGCACCCACCAGCCACCCATGGGCAGGGGTTTATCACCAGCTCAGTCCCTGTGCTGGGATTCCCGGGATTATTTAATCTACTCTGGTTTTGGGCTTTTTTCACCGGCAGTTTTCTGAGGAAATCTATGGTGCTCTGATTAAGCTCAGTCCTAAAATGACACTGGGGTTCTGTCTCTGTGTGCCTAAAGGATAAGGTGGGACTAAGGATGGTCAGCACGCTATAAAATATATATACACACACTGTATATGCATATAAATAAACCAATAAATTGAGTATACAACAGTTCTGCTTCTGCTGCCTGATGATGCAGCTCAATTGAATTCAAACAAACACATAAAAGGAGGAAAAACATCAATTTCTCAAAACCCTAAAAAGAGCTGAATTCGCATTTTATTACCTTGTACACTCAGGACTGTTGGTAACTTCCCCCAGTCATCAATGTTTGAAAGAGCTTTTAAGAAAATAATTAATCTAGATTGTCTTTTACATTCTGAAGTACAACAAATTCCATCCCTTCATAACTGGAAATAAATGGTTATCAGAGATGCTGTTTTAAGCTTTCAATTCTAATTTAGGTGTCTCAGCATTTGCTTCCCAATGGAAACACCAGAAAGGAAATGTCTGTGTGGAATGTGGGCACTTGCAGCTTTCTGAAAAATTTGGTTTCTTTAAGATGTCCAATATTGGAAACTTAAGCTCTCCAGTTCTCTTTCAAAATGTAGACTATGGTTCATTGATTTCTTCCCTTCTGAACTGAGGGACTCAGTCAAGGGGCTTGAAAATAAGATACTTAATAGTAATTTTAAACCCCCTAATTTGTTTGCCCTCCCCCAATGCTCCCTATACCTTCACAATAAATCCTTTGAAAAACTGGAAATGCTTTAGTGAAAAGACTGATGGGAAACGTTAAAAAATATCAGGCAAGCAACATCAAGTTATCTCTGTTATTTTAGGCCAAACGAGTTTCCTGCTTTTTTCCCCTTCAGTCTCCCTCCAGGGCTGCAGCAGAGCCTGGGCCGTGTCCCATCCACGGCAGGTCCCTCGTGCTGGGGTTCCCTGGGGGAAAAAATTCCTCCTGCAGCAGCACCTCCACCTGTGCAGGGCCCAGGAGGCACGGGCAGGTGCCAGCCCAGCTTGGGGAGAGTTTATCCCAACAAAATCCAAACCCAGCTGCCACGGGTCCCACCAGGAAAGAGCCTGGGTGATTTCTCAGCTCTGGGATGGGGGACACCTTGTGTGAAGACTTTTCCTTTATAGGGACTTTGGTTCTAAAGCATTAATATTTCATAAAATGCAACACCTGAAAGCCAACTGTGCCACCAGAGTCTGAAAAACTGCCATGGGAACTACTGCAAGACACTAAAATTTATGGGGAAAACATAAAGATATTTCCATAACCCCTCACTGCAGTCAACAAAAAGGGTCATTATTGCACCTCAGTGCTCCTGCCCTAATAAAACAGAAATTAGTGTGTTTAATAACAGTGCAGGAGGAAGGCTGTGGAATACAGCAGTGGATAATTTGTCAGTGATTAGAAGGTCAATGGGTCAACTCAGGAACAACCCAGTGGCCTCACCTGGGGGGAGCCCGGTCTGTAAGAGGAGAAAGCCCCTCCTTTGTCCCAGCTATGTCACCATGGAGCCTTATCAAAACAGAGCTGGGACTTATCAGTCACGAGGGAGGCAGAGCCAGGTGACTGCAGAGTCCATCAGCAGGGCCTGCAATTCCCACACTGTGCTTGAAATCCTGCTAGAAAACAAGAGTTGTTTTCCCTCCAATGTAAATAACTCTCCCTATTAAAAAAAAAAAAAAAAAAAAAAAAAAAAGAAAAAAAAAAAAAAAAAAAAAAAAAAAAGAAAAAAAGAAAAAAAAAAAGTCTGATTTCACTTTTGTCACAAACTTTTATGGGGTTACATCACTTCTGCAGGGACATTTTCAAATCAGAGTCATCTCAAATGGGAAATTCTGCAGGAATAACAATATTTTTGCTCATTCCAGTTTGTAATTCCAGCACCACACACTGCTGACCCAATCCTGTTCTGTTAAACACAACGCTGGTCTCATCACTGAATAAATCCCTGCCAAAAAGATGCTTTTTGATAACCCAGAAAGGTGAATTGGTACCTGCCAATCCTCAAGCTCAAAATTCTGTATTTTTCTGCACACCTTTGCTGGTGTCACTGACAAGGAGCAGCACGACCCCCACACTCTGCTGGCTTTTGGTGACAGCAGCTGTAACCAGGAAGGAAAATCCAGAGCTGTGAACCACAGGCTCATGGAATTTCTGGGCATTTTCACAAATATCTCTTGTAGGGTCCAGGTTTTTTGTGCACCCAGCCAATTCCAACCAACGCTGTGTGTGTGCTGTAATGTCATTTACAGAGGCCACAACTCAGAGCAAACCCCTCTGTACCAGGGAGACAAAAACTGCACAGAATCCCAGGAAACTTTAGACCTGAACAGACAGGAAAAGACAGATGAGAAACAAAACCCTAAAAACCCAAACCCCAAAAACCCAAACCCCAGAGAGGTTGTTTGGCCAAGGTGATGGAGCGAGGGCCATGGATCTGCCTGGGCTTTTACTAAATCCTATTTAAAGCTTTTGATACAAAACCCTCTCTGTTTTTCACTGCTGGGGCTCCCAGGAGCTGAGCCCAGTGCCAGGGATGCTGTGGTGGGCACTCAGGACTGCATGGGCACCAGTCCTTGTCCTGACCCTTCTCAGGAATTCCACAGGGAGGGAATGATCCTGCAAAGTGCTGAGCACATCTCCTGGGAGCATCCCATCCTGTCAGTGACTCCCACAGAGCTTCCCTCTCTGAGCCCAGAGTTCCACAACGATCACAGGTGTCACCTTGGCAAAGGTTTTCCTAACGATGTGTTTAAGGTGTCATGTGACCTGATATTCCTTTCAAAATTTAATTCACAAGTAGGCAGCAAAGACCAGTTCTGGTCTTTGAACAGGCTGGAAGTTCACTTATGTAAATAATATTATTTAACCATAAAATAATAATTTAAAAAATATTGTAAGTCCATTCCACTTGTTTCTATCATTTAACAGATTAAAGAAGGTTGAACATATTAGGAATGGTTTTCAGTGCACACGAGCACACACAGCAGCAGGTAAAGCAGCTCTGTTTCATGAGATCAGGTTCCATCCAGAGTGAAGGGACAGAAAAGCTGAATTTGAATTGATAATAACATTGTGACTTGAGCTCCAAGGAATTCCCTCCCCTCCACCCCCTGCCTTTTTTTTTTTTTCCTTTTTGCTTAAAATAATTAAATTGGATGAGGCAAGATACCTGAGCAGTGAACTTTCCATTCCTCCATTTCCAAGGAAATAAAATCTAGCAACAACTTTATGCAAAAGCTTGTGCTCTATGCCAGTGGGTCAGTGGCCAATTTAACCATAACAAATAATAGTCTAGTCTTTCAAAGTTTCAACTCTTTTTTTTTTTTTCTTTGGTGGGGGGAAGGAGGAATCTGAGTGCTGGAAGACAGTTTGGATTTCCTCGGCACCCTCCCTCTGCCAAGTCGCGTTTTCCCTCTGGCTGGTGACCACATCTCCCTGTGAACATCTGCAAACTGCAGCTCTGACAGCAACTGGGGGCAGCTCTGCTCTGGAATGATGTCATTCCCTAAATTCACTCAATTCAGGGAACATCCACTCTCGGTGGCCCTTCCCTGCCTTTGCTGTCTCTACAATTCTGGTTGTGGAGGAGTTAAAATATTTCAGTTCTGAGTTAAGGAACAGTAAAAGTTTTAGTCTAGAGAAACTTTTTCCCTCCTTTCTGATAGTGATTGGCTTCCCCTGCACCTCTCTTGTTTTGAGAATTTCGGAGTATGCAGACTTGTGTAATGCAGAGATTGCTTCCAATTTAATTTAGTTGTTTTGTCTTTTATCATAATGGAAACGAGCACAGGATCCTTCCCAGGCTTTCTGCCATGAAAGGAAAGGCAGATTTCACTGCTGTGGTTCCCCAGAACAACAGGAGGGAGAGCAGGAGGAGAAGGATTAAATAAGATGCTCATGGAGGGTCAGGAGAAGGATTAAATAAGATGCTCATGGAGGGTCAGGAGAAGGATTAAATGAGATGCTCATGCAACTTCTGCATGGCCAGCAACCCTCAAAACTCTGCTCTTGCACCCTGTGAATTAACATTTGCTGCATGGGATCTGCTGGGTGTCATGCCCTCGGAGTCTAAAAAAACCTTGAGCCCTTTCTGTTTTTGTTTGGGTTGATTGGTTGTGGTTTTTTAGGAAGGAATTCTTTACTTCAGGAAGGGCCCTGGCACAGAAGCTGTGGCTGCCCCATCCCTGGAAGTGTCCCAGGCAGATTGGACAGGGCTTGGAGCACCCTGGGATGGTGGAAGGTGCCTCTGCCATGGCAGGGGGTGAAATGGGATGAATTTAAAGCCCCTTCCAACCCAACCCATTCTGTGATTCTCTTGTGTCTGGAGTAGAATGTGACAATGAGGGACCCCATGAGGAGATCCTCTGCTTTTGAATCCAGAATTCAATGTGGATTCAGATAAAGACACCAACACTTTGGCCCTATTGCCAACAGGATGGGATTTCTCTGAATGTTTTTGATTTTTTGGTTGGGTCAATGACACTCAGTGCTTTGGGTTCTCAAACAGTTCCTTTCAGCTCTTGAGGTTCCTTCCTGCAGGTCCATGGCAAAAGCAAAGCCAAAATGCTGAGCTACACCTTCCAAAATTCCCCGCAGGAACCTGGACTTGGTCACAGCAAACACCCCCAAAAAACAGCACCTGGGCTGGACCTTTTGAACAGGAAAATAACAAACAGTGGCTGATGGCTTCCCATGTAATCAATATTTGATCTAAAAATCATCATCCAGGAGAAACACACAAAGCTTTCAGGATTTACAAACATCTTTACCACTTAACAGATCTTCCTATGAAGCACAGAATCAAACTACAGGTGCAAAGAAAAACCTTGGGGATTTCATTTTAGGTACACCCCAAACCAAACCATTTTTTTGGACAGCCTGGATTCCAGGAGGTCACAAATCTCTGGAATGGCACATCAGGCAGTAGGACACCTGATTTTGGTGGCAGAGGTACTTCTGCCTGTGGGAGAAAATGGATTTCATCACAGTCCCATCATCCACCCATCCACATGAAATATCCATCCAAGAAATATCATCCTGAAAGGATGAAGCAAATCTTGAGGACCAGAAGATGTTTGATTATTTGTGACTGCTTCTACTCTTACACATACCAGGAAAATTCAGGATTTCTGCCACCAACAGCAAGGGATTATGAGCACAACAGGAAGTTTTTATCCCACTGAACAAAATGTGGGTCAGGATGAAATCACCTAATTTATTCACCTTTATATGTCAATTAACATCTCAGTCATTTTTGGTGGAGTGATTTCCACTGATGTGCTTTTTCTTGCTTTTAATTCTTTACATTTTACAGTAAAGAAGCTGAAATTTCTCTTGGAAAAGAAGAACAGGTACAGGAACTTTGAGACACAAAATCCATTGGGGGATAAAGCTCAGTTGTTAACAGGACCCTTACACCAAAAAGAATCAGAGAAAGCAGGCAGAGAATTCTTCCCCTGGGAATTCTGGCCATGATGATGGCAGGACACCACAATGCCATGAGCATTCCCTCCTTTACACTGGGTGTCAATCACCCCAATGTTTGCACAGCCCCAGGGCAGGCACAGCCCTGCATCAGCCAGGTAGGGATGCACCAGGCCAGCAGTGCATTAAAATCATTCCAGAACAAAATGCCCAAGGATCTGAAGGCACACAACACAAAATCAGCACATTCAGAAACTTCTCCAGAGGCATTTCCCAACAGGCTGCTTCAGCCACGTGGTCTGATAATCCCTGTCAAAATCAGAGAGCAGATTACACGAAATCACAGAGTTACACTGAATTATGACACACTACAAACATGGCAGGAGAGCCTCACTTGTTGATGTATGGGATAAATCCAAATACCTGCTCCTGGTTCCCTTGGCCAGCTGGTGAGCCAGAGCTCTCAGCGATTTGCTGGAAACCCCTGCAGAGCGCCAAGTTTCTGATTGCACTGCTAAACTCTTCTCTAAACATGATTCAGCAAGACACAGCCTGCACCCCTGCAAGTGCAGGAGCTCCTCTGCTCCAGGGCTAAAGAGGTGGAGAGGAGAGAGGAAGAAACCCACACACAACACAACACAAACAGAGCCAAACCCTGCTGAGGTATTTGTCCACCTGCTTGGACTGCACAGGACTGCAGCAAAGCAAACACAATCCCTGAGCTATCAGCAGATAGCACAGTTCATGGTTAACTTCAAGTAGCACAGAACACACCTCTTGAGAAACAGCAGCAGCTCAAACAACTTGAGAACAAAACTGAAAACAGACACGCCCAGCACCCTCGGAAGGGTGGATGGCCCTGGCTCCCAAAACTCAGAACTGAAAGTACACGAGGTCACTGCTGCTGTACTTGCACAACAACGTGAGGACAGGGAAAAACAGAAATGCTCTCTAATCCTGACCCAGCAGCGCTTTTCAGGTGCCTTGTTTTTACCACGTTAAGCCCCCAAAAAAGCTTTCTGGCCTCTACATCTCCACCCAGAAGACAAATCTCTGAGCTGTTTCTATCTCTGATAAGGGTTTGCAGCGTGTCTAACGCAGTGTTTGTGGGTGGGCCTCGCAGAAATTCTCCAGGATGAACAATCCCAATTCTTGCAGCTTTTCCCCACAGCAGAGCTGCTCTATCCCTCTGATCTTCTTGGCTTCCTCTGGATCCATTCCAGCAGCTTCCTGTGCTGGACCCCAGGGCTGGAGGCAGCTCTGCAGGTGGGGTCTCACCTGAGTGGGGCAGAATCCCCCTTTCCTGCTGCCCAGGCTGTGGGATCAGCCCAGGATTTAGGGAGCATTTCCAGCCTCTCACCTATCAGCACCCCAAATCCTCCCCAGGGTGGTCCTGGATCTGGGTTGATCCCAGGGGTTGCCCTGATCCAGAGTGAAGCTGGCAGCAGAGCTAATCTCAGGTAACACAGAATTCCCACACATTGCATCCATTAGAGCCTGTTAATATCAGGATTACAGGTATTAATAACTCCTGTGGATATTAATATCATGGGTTCAACCCTTTGCTGTGGAACACCCACCCTGACAATTCCCTCTCCTCACACACCAACCTTTTTTTTTATTATTTTTTTCCCCAACCCATCCTAAACAGAAGCCTATAAAATACCTATACTAAAGTTTATTCTGGGATTAGCAGGAGGGCAATAGCTCTGTGCCTCTCCATCCAGCACACACATTTCTCCCCTTGTAATGACAAAGGAAGGCAGAGGGAGGTGATGGCTCTTTCCAGCCCCCTGATTTATAACTGTCCCTGGCTATAGGTCAAAGGAATGAGCAGCACCTGGGGAGCGCTGCAGGAGCAGGGCCGAGGCAGGAGAGCAACCCCAGAGTGCAGGGGAGATAACTACCCCGGCTGGGCAGACAAATTAGATAATTAAATGGAAACAGGCGAGATAAATTGCACTTTCTTAATTGGGTTATCAAGAAACAATAGTGACTATGAATGACCTCACTGTCTGTGTAGTCTAACACTTCTCTCTGTAGGAACTAGGAGGGAGTTATTCGTCTAGGCCAGGGTTATTGTTGGCCTAGAAAATGAATGTTTAAGAACAACTGGAGTTTTTTTTCCTCTCACCAGAAGCCATTACAGATAAAAATCTTAGGTCTGCCGATTTGGAAGTGGGAGTGTGCACAGGGTGGAAGGAGAAGGACTGCACGAACCTGGGAGTAGATATCTCAGCAAAGTGAGCTGAAGTGCAGGTCACTGGTGATGAATCTGGGCTTGCTCACACCCTCCTGAATGGTTCAGGGAAAATGGTTGTGGGCTCTGTGTGTGTGCAGAGAGAGACAAAAAGCACTGCTGAGCTCCTGAGATGCTCCAGAGAACCCAATAGGCACAGGGCAGGAGGCTGGGAATGAGTCAGCCCCCAGCCAGGCCAAAAAAGGACCCAAAACTGGGATTTTACGGCTCAAACCTTCCCTCCACCACAAAGTCCCAAGTGTGGATCTTTGTGGAAGTCAGCACTGGGAGAGGGGAGGATAGGGAAGAGTGGGAAAGCTCCCAGCTTCTCCTTGAGCATGAGTGGTGGAGGTGAAAGGAAAGAACAGACTCAGGACCACAGGATCCAAACCAACCTGTGCTGGAAAATCAGGATATTCTGACCCAGACTCCTGATCAAGGCCAGGATCAGGCCCTTTATCACACTCACCTCAGCCCTCCTGGTTGCCCTTAAGGACGTGGAAGAACTTGGCTCCTGGCTGAGCCTGGCTAAAAGCCTGTCAAAAGCTCTAATGCCGAATAAACGCTCTTTCCTAGAGGGTCCTGCACTACAGGAGGTTGGTATTCAGCAAATAAATTTTCACTGGAATGAATAATCCACAAGATTCACCTGTACTGCCAGGCAAGGCAAGGTGGCCACTAATTTTGTATTTTTACAGTCCTGGTGAAGACAGACCTAAGAAAACATTGCTCCAAAAATGAGCCTGTGTAGCCTGAGCCAAGCAAATATTGAGCTGTGTCACCTCTTCAGCAAAATTTGAATTACACCCACTTCTTCCTATGCTGCTACACAACAGAGCCTAAAGCCATCCAAAACCACTATTTTAAAACATTTTGGATAATGTCAGGATCTTGATACTATCTGTGGAGTTATCACTCCATCAAGCTCAGATCCTGTTTGGAAAAAAAAATTTAAAAAAAAAAAAATCATATCCAGAAGTCCTTTGGAGCAAACCATACCAAACAACTCCCATGCTCACAGGACACGGGGAGCAGGGGTGGGAAGCTGAATGTGGACTTTCAAAGAACATTTGGAAGAAAGAACAAGCATATGGCTTATGTTTAAAAACCTCTCTTGATTCAACGAGCCCGAGGCTACGGGGCTGCCTTGAAGCCCCTCGGTCTGGGTTGTCTGTGTGCTGTGTTTTGTTAAAACAGCCCCTTTTACCCTTCACTGAGTTAATGAGCATTGTGAACTTGCTTGTGCTCAGTTATTAACATGCTGAAATGGATTTTAATTCCACACACACTTCCAGCTACCTCTGGTCCCCATTTAGGATGCCGAGAGTTGCTGCACCCGACCAACTTCACAGCAGAAAATGCACTGCAGGATGTTTGCAGCTTGTTAGCTTGAACCTGAAGCACTTCCTCAAGAGAAGTAGCTACCTAAAGCTACTTTTACTCCAGGTTCCTATTAAGATACCGTGTTCTCCTTCCTTATTTTTATTCAAAATGACAGGAAACCAAAAACATCAAGTGTGGACCTTCTCTTTAGGCCTCCAAGAGATGTAATGAAAAACATAACTAAGGGCTGCATCCAAGAACATGTTTAAATATTCCAGCCCTGGAAAGGCCACTGACATGCTTCAGCTGGTTTCCCAGAATGGGACACCTTTGGGCACTTGGAGACCCAAACAATATCAAGGAAAAGAAAGGAAGGCTCCTCCATTTCTTCTGCACCTCAGGTTCAAAGATCTCGAGGAACAGGGCAGTGTCCACACCCTCACTGCAGCAGGGAAGGAGTGACATCCCCATTTTTAGCAATAAACAGCCTGAGGCACAGAGAATAACAGATCCTGTGGCTCCTAGACAATGCATAATTGGGGGAAAAATTAAAGTGAACAAAAAAGCCATGGAGTGGTTGACCAGTCACACGCTCCGTGCACAGCCCAGGTCCCTTCCTGTGTCCCAAGCCATTAAATATTAACAGGCTGGCAGCAAACTGAATGCTTTCTGAAAGAAAAGATGACAGGACTTTCCACCTTGAGAAATATCAGGAATTTACTCCATCAGGCTCCAGTTCCCTCCAAGCCCCTGAGGATACTGGCTGCCTGATTGGATCTGCTGCAGAGAACAGGGGCTCAGAACGTCCCAGTCCTCCTTCTCTCACTCTCCCAGGCAGGGGAACCCTCTCCCCTTTTTGACTTTTCAGGGAATTCTGAAAGGAGAATTTCTCCCCAGCATTTTTATGTGAATGGGTTTTTCTCTGTTAGTGGATGGGACTCCCTCCAAAAACTCCCCAAATATCTGAAAACAGCTCTGTTAAATCGAGCACCTCTATAGGCTGAGGTTTAACAAGGCAACTGTACAAGAATGAATATTAATGTGGCAAAGTCTTCTACTTTTATCTTGTTAACATCAGGCATGCAAATAAATCTTTCATTATTTACAACTTTGGATTTCCTGTGACTGACAGTTTGCAAGCAGAGTAGTAATTACACTTAATTTTAGCTAAAGTTAGGTCATTTTACTCCTAAATTTTTAAAAATAAATTAATTAAATCATCCCCCTAGCTGCTGCCAGATAACTAAAATTTGCTTTTGAATCCATTCAGCCTCTTCTTAAAGGAACAAAGCCATGAATGTTCCCCCAAAAGCAGTATCCGTGATGGATAATTTCCCTTTATGTATGAGATCAATGGATATGGGTTCAACATAAAAATTGCAGTTCCCATTTGGGAGATTTACATGAACCCTCTGCAGTCCTACTTTATAGTCAAGCAGGGGAGAGTTAATTATTTCTCCAGAATTTATCTTCTAAATGGATATTCAGTGGCTCTGGTTTTCACCCTACTTTGCAATGAACTCTGCACTTCCCTACTTTCCTCCCAGGAAGAGGCAATCGAAGACAAAAGCCTGCAAATGATAGACAAGGGCAGAGGCCATGTCCAACTTTGATATCTTGTTGATAACGTATTGTACAATTAGATCAATTTGACAATTTCCATTATGGCTGATAAAATATTTATCGAGCCTTGGAGATGATGTCTGATCCCTGTGCCATTTGTTTCACTAATGGGGGAGATATTTACCAAATCAGGGGAAAGCATTCAAATTTCACATCCTCATAGCCTCCCTAACATTAGATTTGCAAATTACTGGCTGAAGCCATAAATTACAGCAGAGCACAGCCAGGCTGATGCCAGGCTGACAGGGTAGGTGGATGGCTGGCGATGACATTGTTTCACAGGAGCATTAATCATAGCAGCAAAGAAAATACTCTCAAATTGGTCCATAAGTCTAAATATTAAGGAATGAGAAGCGGGTTGCCGGGAGATAGCTTTAGCTGCAGCTGGAAAATTAGGAAATGAAAAACCCTTTCTATTATTTAACAAATCATCTTAATAATGTTTTATGCCGTAGTGCCAGCAAGCAAAGGAAATTCCTATTCTTGCCCATTTGCTCTTTATCCTCATTGCTCTTTAATAGGAATATTAATAATCTGAGGATTGGTGCAGATGTAGCCCGAGCTGTATTTTTCTTCTGCTGTAGCTTAACTAGAACAGGATAAATACTGAAGGAAAATAGAATTTTCATTTCCATGTTTAAACCGTTTGCTTTGTCAGCAACACCAGCGGGGGCTTGAGCTCCTCTTCTGTTCTGCTCA
The DNA here is from genome assembly GCA_013401135.1 of Cettia cetti. Lineage (NCBI taxonomy): Eukaryota > Metazoa > Chordata > Aves > Passeriformes > Sylviidae > Cettia > Cettia cetti. The sequence continues at coordinate 29,458 of VZUI01046906.1, forward strand.
AGGTCAAGCACATGTTTACTCCTGTGCAGGCCAAACTTATTAAAATCCCACAAATCAGATAAACAGCAGAATCCAGCTTACCAGGGATGAGAGAGAGGCCTGTAATCTCAGGGGGAAAAAAATACAGGTATCATTGTTGCTTAAATACAAGCACTGCTGATTAATTTAAGAGCAAAGCACCAGCTTTACAGGGGTGATTAGACAAGGAACAGCTTCCAATGCTCGGTGCTCAGGGCACTGTCAGCCCTGAGCCTCCCAGCACCCTGGCCCAGGGTTGCTCAGACACCACTAAAATAAGTTGAGGGTGACACATTTGTCTGGCAGACGTAATTAAAGGTATAATGTTGGTGCTAGAGGTCAGAGTCGGAGTCCTAAGGCAAAAGCACTTGGAAGGAAAGAGCTTGGAAATAAGGGAATGAAGAATGAGGCTGCTCAAGCACCTGAGACCCCTCAGTGAGTCAGGGGAAGGGATTCTCTCTGCTCTGCTCTTGTGACATCCCACCTGGAATACTGCAAACACTTCTGGTGCCCCCAGGATAAGGACATGGAACTGCTGGAGCAAGTCCATGAAGTTCCCAAGGGAACTGGAGCCAGGCTGGGAGAGTTGGGAATGTTCATCCTGGAGAAGGGAAGGTTGTGTGGAGACCTCACAGCACCCCCCAGGATCTGAAGGGGCTACAGAGAAGGAAGAGAGACTCTAGACCAGGAGCTGGAGTGGCAGGACAAGGGGGAATGGGTTCAAACTGCAAGAGGGGAAGTTTAGCTGGGATATTTGAGGGCAGACAGGCCCTGGAACAGGGTGCCCAGAGAAGCTGTGGAATCCCTGGAAGTGTCCAAATCCAGGTTGGACAGGGCTTGGAGCACCCTGGGATAGTGGGAGGTGTCCCTGCCATGGCAGGGGGGTGGGAAGAGATGTTCCTTAAGGTCTCTTCCCACCCAAACTTTCTGATTCAAACTAAACTCACAAAGCTTTGTCTCTCAGCCCAATGTTCAGTTTTTCCTACCTTTCACCAGTAAAAAAACAGGTCACAGAGTTCAGAATTCCCAACAGGATCCAGGGCTGTGCCTTGGTGGTTCCCACTGATGGCTGGATTTCCAACAGAACTCCTTACTCAGAGCATACCCACATCTCCAGGAACCTCCAGCTGTTACTCAGTGCCTTAATGGCATTTGGGCATCACATTTTGGGTTTTTGGACACACCACTGGTGTTAGGTATCTATTCTACCTTTAAAAATCCACTGGAAATTTAAGGAGAGTTCATAAAGGACTCTGGGACTGAGCAGGGAAGCGTTTGCACAGTCACAGTGTCAAATAAAATTCTAAAGAATGGGTTTGCCTCTGTCAAAGCCTTCAGCACTATCTGTGTCTGCTGGATTCGTAGGTTCCATCAAAAGGAGCAGCACGAGGTGCCCATAATGGTCTTCTGTTGTGTAGCTCCTCCTCCCCTTCCCAAGGGAAGATGTAATTTCCTTTTTTCACTGGGGAAAAATGTCTTAATCACCAAGGCCTGCAGACTGTCAACCTCTCCTGCTGAAGCAACTCCTCCTGCACAAAGTGAGACAGCAGGAAATTGTCCCCATCAGTTGAGCTATTGCCTAAAGGTTTAAAGATGGTCTTCCTGTAATAGACTGTGAACGAGTAAAATCATAAATAATAGCTGTGTTTCCTCAGCAGATTTTCTGAAATCCAAAGAGCATTTATTCAGTGTCACCAAAACAAACGAGATGATGACAAACGAAGGGGAGACACTTCACCCCTCAGGTCAGCACCTCATGAGGAGGGGGTTTGTGTAGAGGAGCTACACAGGCAGCACATCCCAAAATAGAGCCACCTTTTGGGGACATCCTGGGGACCCACATCTCTCCCTGCACACTTTGGTCCTTTTTAACCTCCCCAGCTCCCACTGTCACCTATTTCCTCTGCTCCATGCCTACTGAACAGCTCTTACTGGTTTATACTTCCCTAGGCCTGTAAAATATATTTTCCTTAGGCCTGTAAGATTTATTTTCCTTAAGCCTGAAATATGTATTTCTCCTAGGCCTGCAGGACATATTTTTTTAGGCTCATAAGATAAGTTTCTCTCAGGCCTGTGAGATGTTTCTCTGAGGCCTTTGAAATGTGTGTAAGAGGTGTTTCTCCTAGACCCATAAGATGGGTTTCTCTCAGGACCTGTAAGATGTGTCCTTACACCCATAAGATGTATTTCTTTTTTAGCTGCTAGAGGTGTTTCTCTTAGGCCTGTAGGATGTGTTTCTCTTAGGCCTGTGAGATGTATCTCTCTCCTAAACCCATAAGCTGTATTTCTCTTAGGCCTGTGAGATGTATTTCTCCTAAACCCATAAGTTGTATTTCTCTTAGGTCTGTGAGACATATTTCTCCTAAACCATAAGATGTGTTTCCCTTACGCCCATAAGATATTTCTCTTAGGCCTGCAAGATTCATTTCTCAGCACGGGACACCTCTCACATAACCTCTCCTTTATGAGAAGTCACATTTCAGCACAGGAGAAAATTCACCTCTGAGCTCTCTGCCAAGCCCTTGTCACCTTTGTAGATTTGTTGTGTAAAACAAGAGCTGGTGGAAGCTTCTCCCAGGATGTTCTGAGGCTCAGGAAAAAGAGTTGAACTCCTTATTGCTCCTGATGTCTTAAAACCTGGCACAGCTTCCCAAAGGCACCTTCATGCTCACGATTACACACTTTTTTCCAGCCCACCACAGAGCCAAAGCAGCAATAAATCCCAGTTCCTTCCACCCCTGCCACCCTCACCCAGCCATTCCCAGTGGCAGGGGAGAAGTGGCTACACCTTTAAGAGGGAAATCTGCAGGGGCAGCGCTGCCTGTTTGGTTTGAGATAGCAAAGTTATTGTCCTTTGGGCTGTCTGGCAGCCCCTTGTGTCCCTTGGATTTATCTCACACACATGATGCAGCTTTGTGGAAGGGATCGGGAGGGACTTTGCATTCCTCTGGTGGGATGATATGAGTTTGTGTCTAAATCTGTTCCATATGACCCACCTCACATGGTCCGTGTCTCGCCGATTCACTTGGAAAGGTCAAGGAGTGTTTCAGCTGAGGCTTCAAAGTCAAGGGGTTTGTTCATAAAAAAGAAAACCCCACTGATAGACTTGAGACTTCATAAAGGTGCTGTGAACACTCCTTATTCTTTTGCATTGATAAATTTTGGGGACAGGATAGGCACAGGTGAGGGATTGCAGGTGCAGTGCTGAGGGTCTCACAACCTTCCCACATTAGAAGAGGGAGCCTTAAAACATTCAGGGATAAATAAATCCTTCCAAGTCCCACAAAATCTGCTATGTCAAGAGGGTTTCTCACCAGGTTTCTGACAACTAACAACACTTTCTGAACTAACTGAGACACTCCTGCTTTGCTCCTGGCCCAACAGAGCTCAAAGCTGTGCGGAAAAGCGAACCAAAACCTACAAAATATAGAGATTAAACAAATTCAGAACCATTTCTAAAAGCTTCTAAGGTCCCTTGTCTCAATAATGAGCTACTGGGCACCAGTGACAGCCACGGGGGCCAGCACTGACCCCAGGTTTGTTGAGCAGGGTGCCCTCCCCATGCCATAACCTTGAAGTTCAAATCAACACCTCCCAACACCAAACATCTCACAGGGGGTTTTATCTCTGGCAGAGAATTCTCCTTTCTCTGGACAGCACAGCCTCACACCGAGTGCCTCCACTCCACTCCCATATATATTTTTGGGATATGATGGCAGACATCATACCCCAGGATCAGTAAAGGAGAGAACAGCCAATATTTTTACATGGGGAGAATTTGAGGGAGGGGTGTAAAGTACACATAAGATTTTTTTTTTTTTTGGTATGCAATAATTTCTAGAATTTAAATCTCTCCAAAGGGTTGAAATTTCAAATTATGAGAAACAAAGCAGGGAAAGGAATAAGTATAGAACTAAGTTTTAGCCAGGGGTGCTGTATTTTCTGATTTCCAGAGTCTGAAGATCATCAACAGGGACAGAGCAGGAAGAGGTAAAATGCTTAGAGATATTTCTCTGAGGTTCTGATTTCAGGGAAAAGAAAATCAAGTTTATTTTTAACCAGCAGGTAAAAGGAAGGTTGAGGTAGCTGGGTTGTACCTTATGGTTTGTGCTGAAATTTGAACAAAAGGTGTGCTGCAGTTCTGTGCTTCACCTCTTTGGGGGAACTGTAGGTAACATGGAACTGCCTGGCTCTTATCAAGAAATACAACCCCTCAAATTGCCAGTGATCCTCAGACAGTGTTGCTGTTTAATGCCAACACTCAAAACACGAATCAACCAAAATAAATCTATGAAAATCACCATACTTTTTAAAAAAATAAAAAACCTGTTATTGGCATTGGCTGGGATGACTTGAGGCTCTCATGTCTGAGCACAGACAGGCAATAGAAGAATTCATTCAGAAGCACTATTAGAAAATCTGATTATTTCTACCAGTTTGGATGGTAAAATCCATCCAAACTCTCTCAGTCAGGTTTGACACGTCCTGCTTCATTCCTGGTCCACAGGACTCACACAGACCCCAGCCAGGAACAAGAAGAAAATTTTTAGGACAATGCCATGGACTGAGAACTACAATCATCATTTGAAGTCCCCGCAGTGTTGTGTATTCATGAGCAGCTGTTGTCCCCTCAAATGGAACATTAATAGATTAACAACTGGCCACCTCCAAAATCAACACCTTCGCCTCCTTCCTGATGCAGACACTTTAAAATTTTCCCTTTTCCGTGGGTCTGTCATGGTGAATCACAGCAGGTTTGGGTTGGAAAGGACCTTAAAGCTCACCCAGTGCCACCCCTGCCATGGGCAGGGACACATTCCACTGTCCCAGGGTGCTCCAAGCCCTGTCCAACCTGGCCTTGGACATTTCCAGGGATCCAGGGGCAGCCACAGCTTCTCTGGGCACCCTGTGCCAGGTGAGAATTCCTTCCCAATATCCAGCCTGAATTCCCCTGTCTCAGTTTGCACCCATTCCCCCAATCCTGTCACTACCTGCCCATGTGACAAGCCCCTCTCCTTCATTTTTCAGCCATTCCAGGCACTGGTTCTCCCTGTAGGTTCCCCCTGAAGCATTTTCTCCTCTGTGATGAACATCATTGGCACTCTCAGCCTGAAGCTCTCAGAACCACCAAAAGGTGAGCTTGAGGAGCTTGAATTCATTTCAGAGGCTGCATGAACATGCAGAATCCAAAGTGGCTCTGTCACCACACCTTGAGAGCAGATCAGAGCTGACACAACCAACCTGGGGCTCCTCCACCCCAGCACTGAGGACATCACCCCAGATTTTCCTCTCCTTGGGAGAAAACTTCCACAAACTCCTCTCTCCAGCAGGCCTGGTGGGTGGCCAGTGATTTCCCTGCTGCACTGGCAACTCCAGCTCCTAATCCCCCTGCTAATTCCCGGGGCTGATTCGCTTTGCTGGCCATGGATAAGTCGTGTCCCCGGGTCCTGCACACGGTGACCGGACACCACCTCTCCTGCTCGCGAGCCAGCTCCGGGCCCCAACAAAAGGCAGCCTGTTTGCTCACCCTTCCTTCAGAGAGGCTTAAGGACATTTTTGTCATTTTTGAACAGCTAATATCTTGCAGAGGGGGGCAAGAAGAAAAAGAAAGGAAAAAAAAAAAAGGAAAAAAAAATGGTTGCCTAATCTCTTTAAATTTAATCTTTACTCCTTGAAAAATCTGGGCGCAGATGCTTAGTGCTGGACTATGTTCCATTAGACTAATTAGGTCAAGATTACCTACAACGGTATGACTCCACCAACTCAATTTAAATTCCCTCCCTCCTGTCCCTAAACTTGCACTGTTTGGAATTTTGCTCCATTTTTCTCTTTCCTCCCCCAGAGAGCACAAAGTGTGTGGGCAACTATTAATAAAAAGAACAAAAAAAGAAATAAAACACCTGAGTGAATGAATACCAGAGGGAATCACAGAATCAAGGAATGGCTTAGAGGGGACCTGAAAACTCACCCAATTCCATCCTGTGCCACAGGCAGAGACACCTTCCACTATCCCAGGGTGCTCCAAACCCCATCCAATCTGGCCTTGGACACCTCCAGGGATGGGGCAGCCACAGCTTCTCTGAACAACCTGTGCCAGGGCCCCACCACCCTCACAGGGGAAGAATTCCTTCCCAACATCCATCTCTCCCTGCTCTCTGCCAGGGGGAAGTCATTCCCTGTGTCCTGTCCTTGTGAACACTCTCTTTCCATCTTTTCTGTCGGCTCCTTCAGGCTCTGGAAGGTCACAATTAGGCCTCCCTGAAGCTTCTCCCCTCCATGCTGAACAACTGAAATTCCTTCAGCCTTTCCTCCCAGCAGAGCTGCTCCATCCCTCTGCTCATCCTGGTGCCTCCTCTGGGCTCTCTCCAGCAGCTCCACGTCCTTCCTGTGCCACTGAACCTGAGCTTTAACCCCTCTGCCAGTCCATTCCCTCTCCAGACGGCCCCAGGAGCTGATTTCACTGATTCTGTGAAATTATCCCCACAGAAATCACCAATTCAGCTAAAAGGACTCACTCTGCTGTGCCCTCACAGGCCCTGAAGGTGCAGAGACAGGGGAGCAGGCCAACAGGGGGTTCAGAGGCTCAGCCCCACCTGGCAGGAGCAAGGACAGGTGAGGTCAGGCTGGGCAGGCACGGCTGGGACAGTTCTGCTGGCAGGTGACAGGAGCACAGGAGGTGACAGGGACACTGCCCTGAGCCCCTGCAGCAGCCCTGGGGTGCCATGTGCCACCTCCTGCCACGCACAGCAAAACATTTCAGAGAAGAGCAGAAGCTGCAATGTCCGCTTTAAACATTTCATAGCAGATTTCTGGGATCACAGAATATCCCCAGCTGGGTGGGACCCACAGGGGATCATCCAGCCCAGCTCCTGGCCCTGCACAGACACCCCAAAGCCCCACCCTGTGCCCAGGAGCCTTGTCCAAGCCCTCCTGGAGCTCTGGCAGCCTCGGGGCTGTGGCAGCTCCTGCTCCTCTTGGAGGGCACAGAGTGAGCCCAGAGAGGCAACACAGCACCAAGGCAAACACTGAGGCTGAAGTTTATCCCTGCTCACTAAACCAGCACTGCAAAGTGAGGGAGAATCAGATGAATTACTCATCCGTTGATATTTTCAAGTTTTCTTTCTTCAAAATACAAATTTTAATGTTTGGGATGTTTTCACACTCTGGTAAAATGCCTGGAGCGACCCGGAATAACTCCATGATAAAAAAAGCACGGAGGAGAAGGTGTGAAGTGCCTGGTGTGGCTCAGGTGTCACCGGGCTGGGTGTTTGCTTCTCCCTCACAACCAACCCCTGATGACCACAACCAACCCTCAGGAAAACCTTTATCAGAAATTCTGGTTATCTTCAGGGGAAAGGCTTTGAGAAAGTCAAAAACTCCCCAGGATTTAAGCAAGAGCAAACCCGGAGCAGTTCATTTATCATTCCACAAATGTTTAAACACAAGCATAACTTTACACACTCATTCACCCAGTGATGCATATCAAATGTGGGCTTGTCATTTCCTTTCCTTAAAAATATGTTTTATCTGACTTAACGTGGAATTTATTTAAGACACAAGATCAGTTATTAGTATGTTCTTTCAATTTTGGGAAGATATGAATATCTCCTTTGGCTGCACAGCATAATAGTCCATTTATCAGCGAGAGAAGCCTCCAGAGGGATGAGATTTTTTTTTATTTCAAATACACTTTAGCAGTTATTGGAAAAGATTCAGCTTTTTTCTGGGAGAAATATGTCATGAAAGTAGAAAGATGAGGGAAATGCTTGTATGCAACACAGGCTTTTCTCTGATAGCAGCCTGGTGCCCGTCTGGACAGATCCCTGAAGACACAAGAAATCCCAATTAAATCATGAGTGCAGAGCTCTGCCTACATGGAGCTGATGTCTGGATCAAGACCTTGGAATGTCAGCGTCGAAATTTCCCTGGCAATTGCATCACACAGCCTCCTGATATGAAAAACTCGAGTGCAGGCAGGCATTTCCCTCCTCTTTCTATTTTAGGGACTTGTACCTCTAAGGGGAAAAAAATAAAAAATGAAGGCAAAGATGATGACAACAGAAACCACTCAACTTCAAAAGTATCAAACCAACAAAAAAACTTTTGCATTCAGCAGGAAAAGTGTGAAAGGAGGGAATCTGAGGGGTCAGTGAGCCAAGGAGCAGCTGATTAACTTCAGCCTGATAATATCCTCCAATATTTCAGTCAAATCTGTGGCATGAAATACAACATGAAATACAACACATATTTGATCTCTCTCACACTAACTCAGAGCGAGGCAATAAATATTTCCCTACAGAATAATTGCCCTGTAAGCAGAGATTTACTGTAACCCAAATCACAATTTACTCATTTCAGAGCATTAAAAGCTCATCAGCCTCGCACTGGAACTTGGATCACTGGAAGAGGATCCCTCAGCACAACTCCCAGGCAGTACCCATAGAAAAAAACCCTAAAACTGCTATAGATGTTTTATCCACTAAGTTGGGGGCATGGGGCTGATTTTAGTTCTCTTTGTAGCCATCTAGAAGACAGGAAAAAATAAGATTATTAAAAGGAAAACAATAAACAATGGTGGCCTTTTAGTGACTGGGTGGTTATGTTTAGAACTAACATTTCCAAACTCAAATTGACAGGAACTAAACACAATCAAGCTTGGGTCAAACAAAACTTCTGCAAGTAAAACAATGAAAACTCTACTGGCTCCAGCAGAATTCCCTGCCTTTGGAAAGGTTATTTTTCTCTCCTCACTCTCACAAATCCAGAAAAAATGATGTGTTTGCTTCATCGAGAAGTGGGGAAATAACATCTTCCCAATAAGCCAAAAATTATGTGCAGCAAAGAGAATATAAAAGAAAAAGCTTGCAAAAAAAAGAATTTGGGGAAGGCGGAATTCTGGCAAATCCAAACACATTTTTTAATAACTCGGTGCCACAGAGTAACAGGGAAGCACCTGCCAAAAGCACAGCAAGGTCAGGCAGGTGTCACATCCACGATACAGCCCGAGAAATTCTGTGAGCATTGGCTCTGACCTTCCCCGGCACCACCCCCGAAATGCTCTCAGAGCAGCACGGAGGGTTTATAACTCGCTTTTTCCTCTGGTCCGTTTTTTTGGTTTTTTTGGTGGGGTTTTTTTTTGTTTGGGTTTTTTTTTTTTTTTGGTTTTTTTTTTTGTTTGTTTGTTTGGGTTTTTTGTTGGGTTTTTTTTGTGGTTGGTTTTTTTGTTTTGTTTTGTTTTGGGGTGGTTTTGTTTTTGTTTCTTTTTTGGGTTTGTTTGTTTTGTTTGTTTGTTTTTTGTTGTTTTTTGGGGGGGTTTGGGGTTTTTTTCCTTTGGATGTACTTGTTTTGTTGCACACACCACCAAAAATAAACACAACGCTTCGGGATGCCCACGCTTCTCCCCTTCCAGCCCTTCCCTGCTCCGGCCGCGATCCCTCGGTTACGTGAGGAGGGAAAGTGTTGGAAAACACGCTCGGAGGGGCTCGGCAGGCAGAGCGAACGATGCAGTGGGAGCGTTTGTGTAAAAATCCATCCCTGGGGGCTCTCTGCAGCGAGCGTGGCCGGGCACCCCCAGGGGCTCCGTCCCCACCCGCCCCAGCTCGGTCCCGGGAGAAACTCGCTTTGACCCATCCATTCCCTCTCGTCCTCATCCCAGAATCTCCCTTTCCCTGCCGGAGGGCTCCTGCCCGTGCCCGGTCCCGATGCTGGCAGCACGGTGAGCGATGGTGGCAGCCACACACCATGGCCCAGGGACACGGAAATACAGAATGTCCCGGGCTGGGAGGGACCCGCGGGATCGCTGCTCCCGCTCCTGGCCCTGCTCAGGACACCGCAGCAACCCCACCCTGGGCATCCCCGAGAGCGGTGTCCGACCCTCCTGGAGCTCTCGGGGCCGTGCCCATCCCTGGGGAGCCTGGGCAGTGCCCAGCACCCCCTTTCCCAAAATCCAACCTAAACCCCCCCTAGCACAGCTCCAGCCGCTCCCTGGCTCCTGTCCCTGCCACAGGAGCAGAGATCGGTGCTGCCCTTGGTGGGGAAGCTGCAGCCGCCCGAGCTCTGCCCTCAGCCTCCTCTCCTCCGGCTGAACACACCGAGTGCCCTCAGCCTCTCCTCCTGCGGCCCCTCCAGACCTTTCCTCATTTTTGCAGCTTTTTTTGGGGGCACTTTTCGGGCTCTTCCTGCTGCCAGGACACCCCTGCAGCCGCGGCCGAAGCGCGGAGCTCGCTGACCCCCAGCCCCCTGCCCAGCCCCCCGAGCGCTGCTCCCCTCCAGCTCCGGGGGCAGGTCAGAATATTTAAACAGTTGTATATTCACAGCCCACAATGGAGGGACGAGAATTACCCAAGGACAGGGTTAGCCGTGCGATCAATGCATAATCAGATAACTGCTCCAGCTTTTTTACAAGTCTTTAAGCAAAGATCAGCCACTCAAATTCTAATTCCTTTTGCTAATTAAGCAGCCTGTTAATTGCTCTCGGGGTCTCTAATGCCATGTCATTATGCTTTTTAACAGCCTGCTTGACATCAATAGGGCTGCGAGCTCCACACAAACAAAGCGGGCACCCAGCACTTACTGAATTAGGCGGCCGCGGGCGCTGGCGCTGCGCCTCCCGCGGGCGGCACTTCGGTACCGCGGGACAGCACCGAGATAGCCCCGTCCGACCCTCCCCAGAGCGGCCGGACCCGCGGGCAGAGCCCCCAGCATCCCCCGGCCCCCGGCTCGCCCTCCCCGGGACAGCCCCCGCGGGGACGCGCCTGGCTCCATCCTCATCCTCACCCTCACTCTCATCCTCATCCTCACCCTCACTCTCATCCTCATCCTCACCCTCACGCTCATCCTCTCCCTGTCCTCGTCCTTATCCTCATCCTCATCCTCTCCCTGTCCTCGTCCTTGTCCCTTTTCCCGTCCCCATTCCCATTCCCATTCCCATTTCTGTCCCCATTCCCATTCCCATTCCCATTCCCATCCCCATCCCCATCCCCATCCCCATTCCCATTCCCATTCCCATTCCCACCCCTGCAGGTGTGTTCTCCTGCCTCAAACCAGCACAGGTCCGTGTGGATGCTGCCTCCCACCACCCCCCTCGTGTCCAGAATTTTGGGAGCCATCCTGGAGATCTCCTCACTCCCAACCAAACCCCGACCCATTTCTCCCCCGCACCCTCCCCACCCCTCCCCTTCTGCTCCAGAGCCGAGCCCGCAAATTTGCATTTCCATATGGAGCGCCGAGAGCTCCTGCTATTCCAGGCAGCCCGTAAACATCTCGCTGCCGAGGGATCAAAAATAACCTCGGTGCTGCTCCGAGCTGCATGGGGCTGGGAGGGAGCACGAGGGAGGGAGAGGGCTCGGGGTTCGGGGTTTTTCCATTTTTCCGTGCACTGATCACATTCCCAGAGTGTCAGAGCCTGCCGCTGCAGCTGGGATGCAGCAGAGGAGACGGTGGGATCCTGACAGCCACATGGAATAGCAATGCATGGAGCAGCTATAAAATATTCAGCAGCCACAGAACATTCCAGCACAGACATTTGCCGTGGATCTTTGAAAATGGATAAGGGGCGGGGGGGGGAGCTGAAGAAAAGCTGGGTATAGCACTAATTATTCCCCAGCTCTTAATTAGTTGCTTGGATTTAAAATATGGATTCAGCTCCACCAGCAGCTCAGCGAGCCCATTGTGCTATTAATACTTCCCTGGCGTGATATGGTTAAAAATACTCCCACCCTTTCAAGACAAAATGTGGCTTGGAAGTGTCACGAGGGGAGGAGTTGAGGGGTGGAAATCCTCTTAAAGGAATATGACTTCCCCAATATCAAATAAACAAAATGAATGGGCTTGTGACAGCCCCCACACTGAGCCTGTTCCCACAAAGAGCAAATGTGAAAACGATTCTCAGTGCAGAGCTCTTGGGCCACCTGAAATCAGAGCAGTTTCCCTGGGAAAATCAGTGCACAGCCAAATGGGAGCAGTGTTTTATTTTTCAGGAACTTTCCTGCCTGGGGAACGGGTGGATTTGCAGTTCTCAGGTGCCTGGGTCCTGCAGACTCACAGCACGAGGCTGAATCTGGCCAAAAGGCAGAATTTGGAAGTGTCCCCCCCTCCTCACACCCAGGGAATGCAGGAGAACCCAGAGCAACAGCCACAGCTGATTTTTCCATGGAGTATCTGTAGGTATTTATGGGTATTTATCAGATACTCGGGTCTCTTCCCACAGGATTTGTGAGCCAAGGAAATGAGTCTGGGGTGGGGTTTTATGGATTCTAGGGCTTCAGTCCAGATCTGTGTTTCCACATTTTAGATCCTCTCAGGACAATGAGCAGCTCCCCTCCTGTCTCCACTGACAATTCCACATCCAAATGGGTTAATTCCTGCTCCCTTCCCCTGGCATCTCAGCAATACCAGCACAGAAACAACACCTGCACTTAACATTTGCCCTGTGCTTTTTGATCCCTTTTCCCCCCCCTCTACTAATTTGAGCCCATGATAGATCAATATATAAATTAAAAGACAAAAGAACCTGACACATCCACTGTGGCTGGGAGAACAGACAAAGACAGACTTTCTGGTGGAAAAACATCCATCTTTTATACAATCAACCAGCAATCTGCTGCTCTACGCCAAAATCAACACTCTGAGAGGCACCCTCGTGTGCTGGGCAACACAAGGGCTTTGTTTTAATTAAATTAAAAAATAAATAACCTCCCAAAAACAACCCCCAGCCTAGGCCTTATGTGGTGAATGTTGTCAGAAGGTCGTGAGGGGAGGAGACAGCCTGAACGTGTTTGGGGGCTCTGGTGTCACCCAGGGAGGGCTGGTGAAAGTCTCAGCACCATTTGGGGGTTAAAATAACCCTAAAGGGTTAAAAAGGAGGACTTGGGGGTCTCCTGCTCACCCAGCTCCCCACTTTCCTCTCCACCACACTGGAGGGAAAGGCAGGAGCCAGCATCCACAGGCTGAGCTCAGCCTGTCCTTCCCAACATGGGGGAAAGCTGGATCCGACCCAAAATGCATCATTTCAATCTGTCTCAGTGGCTTTTTCAGAGCAGAGAGACCTCACACAGCCCCTTCTCGCTCTCTGTTTCCCTCCTCAGCCCTTTTTCTCCCCTGCTTATTCAGGAATTATCCCTGGGGTGGCAAGAGATTGCTCCAGCCCAAAATGAGGCTTCTGCTACAGAGGGAAAACTGCTGGAAAATCCAACTGTGCCTCAAAAAATCCCTCAGGTCCTGCTGGCTGAGAGAATAGGAGCCCTCCTGGGCTGTGGTGGTGCATTTTGGAGGGCAGGGAATGGGGAGAACACTGAGCCTGCAGCTCAGAGCTGCTCCAGATCCTGAGGGTCTGTCCTGCCCCAGGGCCCAGCGTGGGAGGAACTTGGGAAGATTTAAAGGTGGAGCTGAATCCCTCGTGACTGGGAGCATCCAGGCTGCTCAGCTCAAGGATGAGATGATAAAAATTCACTTCAGAGAGCAAGAAATTTGATTTTCTTTCGGTATCTCACCCAGAGCAAAGCTGTGCTTTTTCCAGTGGAAAAAACCCAACATGAGAGCAATTGAATCCTCACCAATCAAAGGGATTTAGGGAATTCTGCTCAAGGAGGTGCTGCCTGGGGTTGGGGTTGGGCAGCACTGCACCTGTATCCAGGGGGGTCTTTGGGGCTGGACACTGAGCCCCAGAGCTCCCACTGGGCCCAGATGGAAGGGCCCTGCACCTCCACGGGCTGTTGTGAATCCAGGCCTCACTGTTTTCCTTAAAAACACAAGAAAAAGGGAAAAAAACCCCAAAAACACAACAAAAACCTTACGGTAATTACAAGGAGGTTTAACACGTGTCTGGATTTGCATTAATTAAATCAACAGGGAAGCTCCAATTGAGCAAATGAGGTTTTCTGTGGATGGCAGTGAGGGCTGGAGCTGGGAATTTGGGTTTGCTGCAGGGATGTGCCCTGGAAGGGGCTCCCAGGAGGGAGAGGTGGGCAGGAGGAGAAGGAGACTCTGAGATGTGAGGAGCTGGAGCCGGGGCTGTGCTGACACTGTGGGATTTCAGATCCAAGAGTGGGAAGCTTTGGTGGGAAAAGGAATGTGTCCATTCATACCCCAGCCATGCTGCAAGCACAGCTGTGAGGGGAATATCAATGGGCAGCGCCGTTTGTTTTGTTCGGGGTTGGTTGTTTTATTTTTTTTTTTATTTTTAAAGCCACGGGTTTCAGTATCAGAGCAGGGCAGACACATTGGAATGCTTGGCTGGAAGGGGACCCTTCCAACATCCTGCAGGTGGGGGCTCCCAGGGACGACCCCCCCAAAGTTACAGGGTTGGTGTTTCCTTCCCACATCCCTGAGAAACAAAATCCCTCTGGATTTCGGGGTGTAAAACCCCAGAGTTCACATTCAAACCCCAACCTCTGTGTGGGCAGTCCAGAGCCAGTGCTGGAGGCAGATCCCAGCCTGGGATAACCTTTAATTCCTGCTTTTTGTCACAAAACCTCCCAGTGTGGCACAGGCAGCCTGCAGCAGCCCAGGACAGCCCAGAGTGTCCCTTGCTGTCGCTGGGAACGATCTCAGTCCCTGCCTGGAAGCACCAGAGAGCTCTCCCAGCCCCTGCCCTGCCCATCTCCAGCCCCAGCAGAGCAATCCCAGCAACTGGGACGTGGGGATGTGCTGGTTGGGCTGGGGCAGGGTTAATTTCCGTGCTGGGGCCGTGTTTGGGTTTGTGCTTAAGGCAGGGCTGATAACACAAAGATGTTTTGTTGTGTCTGAGCAGCCTTTGAACAGCGCCAAGGCCTTTCCTGCTCCTCTGTCACCCCCGGGGACCAGGCTGGGGGTGCACGGGAGGGTTTGGAGGGGACACGGCCGGGACAGGTGACCCCGACCGACCCCAGGGATGTCCCAGACCATGCTCAGGATAGGAACCAGCAAGAAGAAGGATGAAGGGGGAGCACTGGAGTTCACCTTCAGCAGTGGCTGAACCCCTCCTTGCCCATGGGAAGTGGGGAATGAATTCCTGGCTTCCCCCTGCTTGCACACACAGCTTTTGCTTTCCCTATTAAACTGCCTTCAGCTCAACCCACAGATTTCCTCAGCTTCCCGATTCTCTCCCCCATCCCAGCGGCTGCGTGGGGCTGGGATTGGAGCACTCCAGGGAAAACACCTTTCCCGGTGAGCCCCGCCGGGATTTGTGCTGCATCCTCCCCAGCTGCCACGGAGATCGGAGGGAGCCTGGGCCAGGAGATGGCTCCGGGCTGGATTTCAGAGCAGATACAGCGAGTCCCCGAATGGGGAGAATGCCCTGCGAGCGCTCCTGCACCGTGCATCCCACAGAAAACAGAGAGGGAGGAGAATGTCTGCCCTGCCCAAGCGGCCTCGGGGCTTTTTGGAGCTCTTTTCTGGCAGGATTTTTCTTCAGAGGCACAAAAGCAATGCGGGAGCGTGGTGGTGGGCAGCTCTGGGGCCGGGGGCAGAGGATGAGGGGCAGGAGAGGAGGATCCCTGCCTGTTCTCCAGCTCTGGAGAGGGGAGCAGAGGGATGAGGGGCAGGAGAGGAGGATCCCTGCCTGTTCTCCAGCTCTGGGGCCGGGAGCAGAGGGATGAGGGGCAGGAGAGGAGGATCCCTGCCTGTTCTCCAGCTCTGGAGAGGGGAGCAGAGGGAT
>VZUI01046907.1:0-96085 GCA_013401135.1 Cettia cetti
TATATTTATATTTATATTTATATTTATATTTATATTTATATTTATATTTATATTTATATTTATATTTATATTTATCTTTATCTTTATCTTTATCTTTATCTTTATCTTTATCTTTATCTTTATATTTATATTTATATTTATATTTATATTTATAATCATTGACAAGTATGAAATGGTCCTAATGAAATTAGGAACCATTGACAGAGGAAGTTGGTAACTCGGCACAACTTGGCAAAATTGAGGGAGGAAGAGTTCTTTTAGTATGGATGTTATATTGAAATGAACATGAATCCGTCCATTTAAAAAGTTTCTGATTCTGTTACACATGCTCCAGAAATTAATTTCTTGTTTAGTATTCTTGACTGGCTCTGCTGTAGTTCCTCTCTTCATGGAAATTCAAAATGCATACAACTTAATTCCTCACTTGTTTCCAACCTCTAATTTATCACAATTGAATCATTGTTCTCAGGTTCACTGTGCAATTAGTGACTGTCTGCTTGAATAAATGCACCTTTCTCCTTCTGAAAGTCAGGCTGCTGGATTTTCTTTGCAATCTAAATTGGAGGCAAGTGCATCATAGATAATCATAGCATGGCAATGAAAGAGATGTGCTCAATTCCTAGTTTATCACTCTTGGTGTGCTTGATGAGTTCCCATATTATTTTGGTTACTCTGCTTATGTTACTGTGTCCTTTTTTTCTGGGAATGAATCCCTAGTTTGTATGATCAGTAAGATCAGTTTGTGCCTTATGAGCTGGTTGATAGTGCATCAGACCCCAGAGCATTATTCTGTGACTGCTGTTTACTTGAGTATCAAGTCCTTACCCTCTCGTGCTTCCTGCTGTGACTTACCGAGAGAGTTATCTTCAACCCAAACTACTTTATTTTCCAAGGCTCTTTTCCTGAAAGCAGAAAATAGGATCTGGAAACTTATCTATCATAAATCTCATCTCTTATATTGTGTTGTTGCTTATGTGCTTTGTGAACTTCTAATCTCAAGGGCATGGAGGTCTGGTTATGTTACCTAAAATACACATTACAGTATTTTCATAGCATTTCTAGGATATACAGGAAAGCGAACAATTTCAGAAGCCTTTATTTCCAAATACTATGGAGAATGAGAAAGAACAATTGAATTACAATATGCCTCTGAGAAAGTAAAAGGAAAATTGCTTTTGTAAAGAAAACACTGGTATAATTTTGTCACTTTGCTGTTTGTACCTGCCATTTTGGCCCCACATATTAATCCTAGCAGATAACTATGTAATCTCCATACGTTCTAATGGGAGAGGAAATGAAGTGAAAACAATTTATGGAAAAGAAATGGAAATGCAGTGTTATAATGAAGCACAGAATAATAAGAAATAGTAGTGAAAGATGAGCCAGTCTGATAAATTAAAGCCAATTTTAATAAAACTGGAAAAAATAGAATTAAGGTTTTCATGATATATTATGCCAGAAATGAGTATTGGCTGTTTATTTCTTTCAAATGCTGTATAATCAATTAGTTAATGATTGTAGATTTAGAGCAGGGAATATGATAATATGTGTTATTTTTCTAATAACAGTTGCATATTTCATTTTTTTGATTCTTTTAAAGGGAAAGGGTGGACTGGTTACTGTTTATAATGTATAACATTCCTTGAGTGTGTGGCAAAAAAGAAGTATTTTCAGAGTAGCAGGATGAAATGTGTGCTTTTAACTTTTTAACTCAGCAATTAAAATTACAATGGTCATCACAAGATAAAAGCAACCTCAAGTTTAATGAAAGTTCCATATTTCATCTAGAAATAATACTGAGTTTCTGTGAGAGCTGAGTTTTGAAGTCAAGCTACAAGACTTAAAGCAGATGATCTCTTGGTAAAAATAATTTCATATAAATGTGTCTTATTTTGGCAGATGCATAATACTGTCTAGTCTTATAATACTTGATACATGTGTTTCAATGCCTGTGAAGGAAGATTTATATATCTCAGCCTTTGTACTTTTTAGGGAACTGTTTCCCCTGCCCAAGTAATTTATTCTGTACTAAATATGATCTTTATTCCATGTAAATCTGGGAGTTTATTTTACAAATGTTAATTGTAAATATATTTATTACCAGGTTAAAGTTTAGCAGTTTTTAGTATTTAAAGTGAAATTTTCTAAATAGTTTTAAGACACTTCATTTATTGAAAAAATACTTTGAAATTGTTAAAACCATAACTTCTTAGATTATGGTGTTGTGGCCTTAATCTTCAGCTTTAGACTGGTTCTGGAAACAAATCCTTTTTTTGAGTTCATGTATAGATGCCACTCAGAAGAAAATGTTTGAGAACCTCTTCTGGTAAAGAGGCTGTAATTCGTGTTCTTTTTTGCCAAAGAAGGCATGATTCACAACATCAGTCACTTGAAGTAGGAAGCTTCAATGGCCCTAGTTCCTAGAATTCGGAAGTGAAGAAAAAAAAGACTAGAAAGGCCTTTATTTCCACACATGTTATTCTTGACACACTTGACTCTCAGTTGAAATGAAAACCCCGAAATGCCCATCACCCTGGAGAATCTGCAGATCTGAAGTCTGAGTCTTGGCCAGAGAGATGAAAACTCAAATGCAGAGGACTCATCTTTTTGCAGCCTCTCCTTTTTTCAGTGGTGGTGGCTGCCTGTATGGAGCAAGTGCCAGCAGCTGAGCAGACATTCCTCTCAAGCCTTGGACAGAGTACAGTGGAACTCTCCCATGAGCCACGTTTTCTTTGCTTAACTCTGGTTAAACAGTGGAAATGCACAGGAGTGGGGAAGCTCTTAAGAGGCTCCCTAAGGAAATGCAGACATGATGGTGGCTTTGCAGTGACCCTCTGGTAGGATCTGAAGCATTTTCCGTTGTAATGAAATACAGAAGATTCTCCATTTGTGCACGTGACGTGGTCAACATCTCTGTCACTTTGAGGCACAGACTGGTGCTTGTAACCTGGGGCTCCATTTCAGCTGAGCATTCATTTCACCATAATGCCCAGTGAAAACTGATAAAGCTGGGTAGGACCAGGGGGGAGGAGCACTGGACTGAAGTGGCAAGGTGCTCCCCTAAGTGCTTGTTTAACACTTGATCTTTTTTCCTCAAAACCTGGTTCTGTAATTAAACGTTTACATCAATCAGCGGTAAACTAAGTGAATTTCCTTAGTCAAAACTGCCCTGCCCATGCAAATCTTAATTCCAGAAAGAATTGCAAAACCACCATTACCTGGGCAAAAAAGAGGTGATGGAAAGTAAAACAGTGGAGAGAAATGTGTTACTTGGTAAATTGTCCCTTGGGCATGGTCAGTGGTCTCATCCACAAGAGTGAATCATTTTTCCAACTCACATAATGGAGGAAAATGTGCAGCTTTAAGGATGTGCTATTTCCAAAAATGTGTCTTTTTTTAATGAAGCATGAACTCAAAAGTGCTGTCAGACTTGCTTTACATTACCTTTCTCGTGAAAATTGAGTACTTAATCTCTAAAACATGACAGAAAATATCAGAAGCATGTACCACCTGTTTTTCCTTTCATCTTGATTCATTCATTAGCTTCCTTGTATTAAAAGCCCTCCAAGACATAATTAACCCTTTTTTGATACTGTGAAACTTGAAACAATCATTAAAACTCATTAAAAGAGAGAAACTTACTTTCACAAGCAGTTTAATATTAACATTTCCCTGGTTTTTAAACTTGTGATTAGGGTGGAATACTAAGGGTGTGAACCTCACGGTTTCAGTCTTTACTGGCTAGTCAAGTAATAAATGATAATTGGTTGCTTTGCATTGCATAACTGTGCTTCGTGATAGAAAATCTTCTGATAAAGTAATTTTCTATAATGGAATGTTGTCTTCTGAGTATGCATTATGTAATGATACTGTCAGCAAGTCTTTTTTGTCCAGTAAGAAGAAAATATAATTGAAGGTAAAAATACATTAATCAAAGCCTCATTTTTTTCTCCCTCTTCATATTCTAAGCTCAATAGGTAATACATTGTACAACCATAGGATATTTTATAATCCAGTTTTTACAGCAGGAGAACATTTATAAGAAAATAATTTTGATTTTTAGCCTTCTGTGGATTTTTATATGGGACATTTGTTGCTAAACTCCTAATTTTGTCTTAATAGTATGACAAAAATAAAACCATGAAAAGGCTATTATTTTAATTTTTGTCAACTGCACTTGATATCTAAAGTCAAAGTAGTTGTATTTTCTAAAATATATTACTTGGAAACAAGTACCTGTCTCTTTGAAAATTGCTTTTAAAATATGAGTAGGATTATTTATGTTCTGAAAATGCTACTTGTTATATACTTTAAAAAATTGGATAACTAGTAGGATTTTCAGAAATTCTCAGCATCAACTTAGTTCTGTCCAGAAGAAAATGAAAAATGGGAGGACTTAGAGCAGTCCTTAAAAATCTTCATGTAGCTGCATAATATTCTTGTCTGCTTCTGCTGTGAAGTTAAGGTAAAATTCTTAAAATTTTACTTAAAATTACACTTAAAATTACAAACTGAGAAATATGATAAAAGCCCATGTATGGGCAGATGTGAAAGCTGTAATCTGCCAGGATTCTTCTTACTTGATGGAAAGCAAGATATGATAGAGACAAAAATTTGGAAGAAAAATGATTTAAAGGTAAAATGTATACATCCCTGCATAGAGTAGGACACCGTTATGAATGGGAAAGTATAATGTGAATTGAAAACAATGTAGACATTTCAAGAAATAACAAAAGTAGTAACAATGTATTACTGATTTGTGGCTTGTTAATAAAATGCCCTAATTCTAATCAACCATGCAATTATTTCAAATCATTTTTTACAGCTTAGCTGATACAACTTCAGAATGCAAAGCTTTCTCAAGTGCAATTATTTGCTGTAGTGAATTATTATTGAAAAAATACTATGATTCTTTGTAAAGGTATCCTTATCCTTCTTTTTAAGGTATGGGATGCTGTAGATACAGGCTGCTGTTTAAAAACCTACTCGTGTCACTCCTGTGCTGTTCGAGCTGCTCAGTGGTCATCCTGTGGAAGAAGGATCCTCAGTGGGGGCTTTGATTCCATGCTGCATTTAACAGATGTAGAAACAGGTAAAGGCCATGGAGAGTGCATTATAGCCATTTCTTTATTGGGTACAGATAACTTGGGATCTTGCTAGCCTTATTCTTTCTTCTAAAATATACACAAATCTCTACGTGAAAGTTAGAATTCTTGAAATGTGACCTTACTTAAAAATGTATTTTGGCAATTAAGAGTAGTTGGAGAAGTTTGAGAAAACTGAAATGTCTTACAGTTCATGATCACATGTAATTTCTGCTGTCAGATACTGCATAGATGAATGGAATGAAATGCGTGTTTTTATGCTTTGTCATGGTCATTCATTAAAGTGTTTGAACAGCCTCTTAAGGCTGACTTCAGTAACATTTATACATATATTTGATTCAAACATAGGCTTGTATCTTGTTCTCTGTTGGGTTGAAGTTTATGCTTGAAGTTAATTAGATGATTTTCTCTTTCTTCTGAATAGGATCTTAATTATCAATATAGAAATTCTGTATGAAACCTTGAGACTGACTTTATGTTGCTTTGATGCATTTTTGAATTTGATTGGGGATTTGATTGTTTTAACCTTAAAAACTAATTTCCTGGATGCTGTGTCTCCTCTTGTCTCCTTCACAAGTTAAAGTGCTTCTGTCAGCTATAATCCTTCTCTCAATGTATGCTACCAACATCCAACAGCATTCACTAGGGCTGTGCATAATAGGACATCTCTGTGCGTGTATGAATTAGATCCAAAATGGGACCTTCTCAAGGGAAGAGATGCAATTTTACATTTCCCATTTAGTTTATTTTTAAGTGTTTGTCTCCTGCAAAGGTGCAATATTTTTTGTAAGACTACAATAGAAATCCTTATAAAAACTACAAGCAGTTTTTGTCTAGAAGGATTTTCTCTTGCATAAAAGCAAGAAGTTCATTGTATGTGAATATCTGGAAAGCAGAAGTCCTATTCAGATAAACTGGGAAAGCAGCCAAGAAAATTTTAAAATATTGTTCACATGAGAAGAAGATTCTTTTTCATGCTCCAAGAATTTATTTTTCTCAACAATAGTTGTACCAGAAGTATTTGAATTCAATGATGGCTGGAAGAGAGCTGTTGCAGTGGAGGAATGTAAAATATGTTATAAAATACTCATGTTTTGAGAGTATTTGGCTTTTTTAGTGAGGAAAGGAGCTTTATATACTTGGTGTAGTAGTATGTGAGGTTCATATAGCAAGTCACTAATTTGTTAGACTTCTACAGCAACCTTTCTAGTCTCACATATAACTGAACGTTACTAATCCAAGTGGATTTGCTTTTGTCTGTAATGCTTACAAATTCTAAATGGAATGGCTATCTTCGTAATGGGATTTATAGCAGCTGAATAGATTTAGTGTGTCTGAGTCACTTTTCCCTACTCTGGGAAAAATGTCATAAAATAATAGGAAAATTTCCAAATATACATAATTTAAATAGTATACTTTAATTTCCAACATCTTTTCTGTTAACTATCCAGTAATGGGACAGAAATCTGGATTAAATTGATTATCGTGATTCATTTATACTTCTCTAGGAAATGACAACAAAAGCAAAATGTATTTACTAAGTTTCAAAGCAGGTAAGTTTATAAATGATTCTTTCCTTACTGACTCATGAGTTATACAGTGTTTCTAGCTACTTAAATAAATTATGTGTATGTGTAAAATGAATGCATATAAACTTGAAAATACCAGGTATTCATTACTGCCTTATTTAAAGAACACAGAATTCCTTGTAGTTCCTCTGAACTGCAGTTGTGATTGGACCTGACTTTCACACCTCATTTGGAAAAGCATTACATGAGCCATTAGAATTTTTGTCTGATTCCCTATGTATGCAAGCCAGTTTCTGAGTTCCTTCCCTGTTGTAAAGTTACTCTTCTTTTCATACATTTCAGCCAGTTCTGTTCAGAGAGACAGGGCAAGCAGTTTGCCTTTGGAATCCAAATCAATTTGATATAAAAAGCCTCATTTCCATTTGAAAAACACTAAGGCATCTATAAGATTTTGATTTACATTAGTTCACTGAATCATTCATTCCTCCTCACTCTTCATCAGTACTGAGATGATTTCTTCTTTGATTAACTTCAGATAGATGTTGGAACTGTTCCTTCACAGAGGACTTTCATATAGTTTTTTGGACTTCAGTCCTAATTACTTTCCATTGCTAGTATGAAATAACTGCCAGTGTGTTTAAATGTAATAAATGCATGCCAGTGGGATTTTATAAATAATAATGCTCTATTTCAGGCTCTATGCTCTTGTGTATTTTGTTCTGGTTCACCATTTCCCAGTCATTTCCTAAAATCTAATCTTTCTTGTCTTTGTTTTCAGCATAGGTTTTATATATTACATCTATGTTATAAAAACTGCTACATGTCCTTCACTAAAAGAAACCTAATGGTCTATATAGAATGACTTACAGAGTTTAAAAAAGGTTGCAAATACAGCATAGTACATGCATGGTATTGAGCTGCTGAGTTGTGGGTTTTTTTTTATTTTCTGTTGGTTTTCTGTTGGGAACATAGTTTCTGCCCTATTAAATCGAAATTGTAGTCTGGCTAATTGTTCTGGGTCTGATGAAGGCTAGTTATGATATTTCTCAAAGGAATGTGTCAGCAATTTTTTAACTAACAGCGCTAGAATGAATTCTTCAAGAAATTTTCTTTCTAAGACTGGATCTAAGTTTGAGTATCCCATGTCCTAATATATTGCATCTTCTAGAGTTTTTTTTTTTTTTTTAAATTTTATTAATCATGAAACAGAACTTTTGTTGTTGGCAATGAAATCCTGATATAAGGCTAGAAAACACATCCATGAAATCTTATCCTTTAGTTTTACACCATCAAAACTCTTGCCCTTGTCACATGTATTTAATGAAAGTTCATATATATAGAAAGATCTAGGATACTGCAAGCATTAAGAATGAACTGATAGCACTCTCAGGAAATTCAGCAAGGACTTGCATCTGGAATGAAGTAATCCTGTGCAACAGACCAGGCTGATGCTAACCTGGTTAGAAATTAACTTTGCAGAAAAATACCTGGAGGTCCTGGTGCTGATTATGAATCAGCAGTGTTCTCTTGCAACAAAGTCAATGTTGTTCCAGGCCAGATTAGGAAAGATTTACCTAGTATGTAGAGAAAACGATACCAGGCTCTTTTCAGAGATGTACAGTGAAAGAATAAGAGGCAAAGGACAATATAAGAACATAGAAACTTGTTGGCTCAACTCAAGGGTCATCAAATACTAAACCAGGCTGTTCAGAGAAGCTGTGGAGTCTGTACTTGGAGATACACAGAACTTCAGTCGAGGGACCGTTAAGTAATTGGAGTAGGGATTTGGACTAGATGATCCCTGGAGGTCCAACCTACATGATACTGTGATGAAGAACACAACAAGAGAAGAATTCAAGTTAACGAGGTACAAGGAGTTCTCTTACTGTGGTTTGGATAAGAGATAATAGATGTTGCTGTGCAAGTCTTTTTAAATTCAATTTTTGTAGATCATCGTTTATTATCTTCAAGGATCATCCAGTGCCTTAACATCAGGATGTGATGCTAAGACTCTCCACAAATACGGTTTTCTTAAGAGCTGTTGTACACATTCAGTATGGATCAGACCCAAAATATGCATAAATTTCTAAAGAACTCAAGGTTATTCATCACATGAGTGGTTCTGTGATTAGTTGGAGTTTGCATCAGGCAAGTTCAGTACTGCACTATGGAGATTCATGAATATTGGTAGATCCAAAACCTGCAGATTTACTGCCTGTTACTGGTTAATATTTTTTTATTGTCCTATTTTATATGCATTATTTCTTCATAAAAATAAACCCTTTTGAATGGTTTCACAAATGTGATAGTAATACAACAGTCTGAGATTCCCTGGTTTTGTTTTTCTCTAATAACACACAGTCATTTTCTATTACTGGTAGTTCAGACACTTTGTTGTTTACAGAGTATTAAATAATGCTATATTCAGAGAGCACAGAAAAAGTGCTTTTAAAACAGTTCTAGGTCAAATACATTTGACATTTAACTTTTGTTACGTCCAGATGCAATGGAGATGCTTTACCAGCTTTGGAAGGGTAATTGTATTTCTAGAATTTATTTATAACTGTTTTATTTTTGGAATGCATGTTTTATTCATCAGTAGATTTTTCATTAGTCACAAATGAATTGGTATAATAGCATAGGCAGAACATTGGCTGGGTTTTTTACTATTTGCATATTGTAGATACTTTTAATGTCTTTAATATTATGACAGAGGGAATGTTCCAAGAAATTTTGGCACATTTCCTAAGTTGCCAAATGCTGCAGTTGTATTTTAGTTTATGGACTAAGCTTGCTTTCAAATATAATTTCCTCAGAGTTATAATGAAAGAGAGAGTTTCTTAATGGAACATTTTGTACCTACCAAGAGGATGGTTGAAATTTTATTTTCTATGTTTTTTGTTCCTATTCTAATTTGATAGTCCTATAGATATAACATTACTATTTTTAATGTACTCATTTTTGTTCACATTGGAGTTTTAGTTCTCTCACCTAAGCATCACCCCAGGAAAGCTGTGGTATTCCTCTGTTCCTCCTTTTCTTTTCCAGTACTATTTAGAGAGTATGTTTTAATATGCAGAAAGCTTTTATGTGACACCTCATAAAAAGGCCCAGTTGATTGATATTATTTTTCTTTGCATGTTTTTGGTTTGTTGTTTTTTGTTTTCTTTTGGGTGCATGCAGGGACCTTAAATGTGAGGTCAAAGGTTTCCCCCAAGATTCAGCAGGTTTATGAAATATGTTGAACAAAGTTTAGCTAGGAGAGTGTAACAGCATTTTACTTTTTATGCTCACTGGTGTAAAGCCTTGCTAAAAAAAGAGAGAAAAGTATTTATTTTGGGGACGTTTCAAAGGTTAAAAGAGAAAATGATTTAATATTTCAAACATCTTCCCGTGCTGTGAACTTGTGAACATGTAGGGACAAAAATTGGGAAAAACATGCAGTCAATACAACTTTGGTTCTTGAAAAAATAATAGGACCATTTGTAAGCACACCAAGAACGGAGAAGTAACAGACAGCATTGATTTGTTAAGAACAAATGATGTCTAATCAATCTAATGTTTTTTTCTCACTATTGTGCATGAGAGGAACTGTGACTAATGAAATATTTTTGTATATATTGTCTTATGTCTTTTTCTAAACACAGAGGGAAATCCATTTTGCTAAGCAAGATTGCTCTTGTGTCCTTGTAAGTCTCAGGCTTCATTTTTCTTTACAGATTAAAGTAAGGAAGTAAATGTTTCTGGCTTATGCACTTAGGTGTGTGAACCTGAGGACCACTAAGCACAGTTACAGAAACATCCTATGCTGAGTTCTGTGAAAAATTCAGAATGTTAAATAGCCTTTAAAACAACTGATTTCATAGCTGAACAGTTTCACAGTCGGCTGCTGCATAAAGGAGCAGAAACATATACTCAAGATATTTTAAAAGATTTTTTTTCCATATTGTGTATGTTACTATTATGTGTTACTGGCATTAGAGAATTAAATTAAAGCCTTTAAAGAACATAAAACACACTGCAAAAGATATAGTAGATTTTGTTACCTGAATTGCAAAAATTAAGGATTTAGAGAACCAATTGATTTCTGCTTTGGAATAATAACCCCTTATAAATACCTAATTTTCTAGTCTATGAGTTGGTTATGCTGCCTTTAGGAACTAAAATGGAATAAATATGTACACAGTAAAGGTATGCACAAGCTTGCTGAGTTTTATACCTGTTATGGATGAGGGGGTTTTCTCTTCAAAGGCTATCTTTTGCAATATATAAAATAAAGCCCCAAAGGTGAATATTTCATTTTAATAAACTGAGTAATTGTAGAGAAAAAGATGTGTAACTGAAAAAAATGATTTCCAGAAAGGTGGAGGAGGATCTATAGCAAGCACTGAACCTGGATTTCCCAAGCTATGGGGTAGGTTCCGTCATAGCAGGATTACAGCCTGGAAAGAATAAATTCTGCTCGTAGTAGTATAACACACTAGGCAAAGTTTGTACATAAAAAGGCTGAGTTGAGTTCATTGTCTCAAATTACTGAATTACATGAGCTAATATGCCCCATGTCATCTTTTGCATTGGCCTGTTCCATCTCTCGGATATTTTTCCTAAATTTCTGAGTGAATCATGAATAAATTTTCGTTCTGACAATAAGAGTGTTTCCTTTCTCTAACACCTTTTGAGTTTTGTAACTGCTGCTGTTCAGCCCGTCTGCATTCCAGTCTTGTTCATTTTCTGTGACATGGCAGTAGAATGGAATTCATGCATACATCTAATAACACCAGACTCTTCAGAACACTGTTCACTCAATTTCCACAGAGACATTTAATTGAATTTCACTTTGGGGAGACAAAAAGAGGTGGAGAGTTGTCTTTCAAAGTGTTAATTGGAGAGCCTGAGT
The DNA here is from genome assembly GCA_013401135.1 of Cettia cetti. Classification (NCBI taxonomy): domain Eukaryota; kingdom Metazoa; phylum Chordata; class Aves; order Passeriformes; family Sylviidae; genus Cettia; species Cettia cetti. The sequence continues at coordinate 11,532 of VZUI01046907.1, forward strand.
TTTAGGATTAGTTTATTGTGATTGTTTCTGACTTAAATTAAAAAATGGTTTATATCTGCATCAAATTGCAAGGTAGCAGCTTAAAATAGGAAAAAGAATGAGTTCAAGATTATCGAGTAGAACAAGATGCTCAACTTTTTTTTTGCATTAATTTTATTTGTTATTACACTGTAATGTAGAATTCATAACACTGAGATTGTTATGGTTTAATTATGTTAGTGACTGTCACTGAGAGCTTTTGGATAAATTGCATCCTCTAGAAGACAAAAAAAGGGCAAATTCGGTGCCCACTTCTCTTTCAAACACAAAGTGCAGACAAAGGAGGGAATTAGAGCATTTTAGATTCTGAAGAAAATATCCAGCAAATGATTAAATTCCTGGAAGCTGTTGGGAGTGAAATTGAAAAATTGAGTAATTAATAACAAATTATGTTAAATCAATCTTTCTGTGGAAAAGGTAACAGATCTTGTAGTTAGCAGATGAAATACATCTTGAACTAAATGCACATCTTTTTTGCCTGTGTTTTACCTGACTTTCTCGTGTCTTAGGCTAGAGAAGACAAGTATTTATTACAGAAAATGTAGTTTTCAGAACTCTTGTGGAGGTAAACGTAGCAAAGCTGGTGTTTGCTGAAAGCTTGAATGAAGAGTTCCACTGAATCAGTTTGGATATGTCTAATGACATTTGGACAACACACTTTTTGGAGAATAGTAATCACTTGGTGTGTCCTTTATTAAGTTGTGTGAAAGGATTAGTACAGATAGGCTGCGTTTTTGCTAATTTCTGGCTGCAGTCCCACTGAAAACTTGTTGAATATACTCCCAGAGTTTTTATTAAGCTGGGAACTAGTAAGAATCAAATTCCTTTGGGAGCAAAATGCTGTTAAACTGGGTAGTGAGCCTCTGTGGGATAATTCAGTATTTTTTCAAGTACCATGGGTGAGAGTAAGATGCCTCTGTGTGTGGCTTTTGTAAAGCTCCCCAAATGATGCCTGGTAGAGGTGTACATGAGACCAATATCTTGTTGCTCCAATAACTGATGATTTTAATACTTTCTTCCTTCCCTGTGGAATCTTTTTTTTTTTTCCCCTGTAGCTGTTGGGGATCTGAAAGCTCCCATGGCAAGAGATGGTCACATGGTGACTTGTGGAGAAAATTTCTGCTGCCCTTATGATTTTTTGTCCTTTTGGGGAAGGAACTCATGGACAAAATTAAGTGTTTCCCTTAGGGGTGACAGACAGGCCCTTTAGATCTTGCACTGGCAATCGGTGGCAGACAAAATCCCCTACAAATATCAGAATTCACATAGAACGATATTAGCCTCTCTTTTAGGCTCTATGTAATCTTTCCCTGTCTTTTCCCTTGATGAGTATGTGTGATGAAGTAAAACCTTTCTCTTCTTTAAACTGAATAAATAAGTAATTTTACAAGTCTTTTTGGCTGTGTAAGTCGAGTTCAGCAGATGGGGAAAATGGAACTGATGATGAAATCAAATAAATCGGACCCAGAGAATGAAATAAGCATAAAAAAATCTGGGTGAATGATTTTCAGTATTGTACACCTAACTGCAAGAATTTACATCTGTCAGTAATGTTTTTAGCTGAAAGTGTTTTCAGTTGTTTCTAAAAGCCTTTTTTAAGATAAAATGCAGATTAAAGAATATTTTAAGAAGCTTTTATCATTTGTTTCACTTGCAGTACCTCCTTCACTGTTGCTTACAGCAGTAACTTTATTTAATGTAGATCTTTATATGGGATATGTAGAATATAAATCACGGTTGTTATTGTGAAAGTGAGCAGATATATTTATCTTGGTCCATACTGCTGTTCCATTTCAGTGAATGTACAGTAATATCATGAATTTATTAGGATGAAAGGAAGCAGCGAACTGTGGAAAAAGTCCTGTAAATTAACCTAGCTGAATTCTGTTGTGTTCACAAGGGCAGGCAATCCAATTGATACTAACCACAGGATCCTGTGGAGATTAGTGTACACAATTAAATGTTGGCAACAATGTATTTATGGAAACAGCTATTGCCTTCATATGGTGGTTTGCAAATTATTTCCTACATTCAAGATGAAGTTTCACTTCTACCGTCACAAAAAGTTAAGTAAACAACTCAAGAGCTGTAATATAGATTGGGACATGGTATTTCTGTACAATGTTTTGTTCTAGTTATTTTTGTCTCACTGAAAAAAAATAAGACTGTATCTTCTCTGTAGGGAAACATTCAACCATTAGATTTATAGATTGCTTCCTGTGTGTTGTCTGAACTGTGACCTCAGTGGAGCTCCTCTCCTTAGTGTGGGAACCACTTGTTTCCTTTCAGTAGGAAGCACTCAGTGGTGCAGAGGCCCATGAACAGGAGAAATTTAAAGTGGATAGAAATTTGTGAGTTGTCTTGTATTTTCATTAAATTACACTAGCCCTAGATATTTGAAATGTGTCATTACAAGCATGTTCACTTTAGCAACCTTGATGTTTTTGAAACTAAATTGAAATGAATAACATCATTTTCTGCTCAAATTTTAATCTCTGCTTGTCTCTTGATTTTAGGGAAGCAGATACTTAGCAGCAAAACAGAATTTAGGATCAGTGCACTGAAGTTCCACCCTACAGAGCCAAATGTTTTCATTTGTGGAGGGTTCAGCCCAGAAGTTAAAGCATGGGATTTAAGGACTTCTAAGGTAAAGGAAATATTTTTTCTTTTTCAGAATGTTTCCTAGGTTGTGTGTGCTGTGTGTTACCAAGGTGCTAGATGTACTTACTGGTCTTTTATTGAAATGTTATTCTGAAGTCTTTTGCATTTGTCACTGTGTTCCTATTTGTTGATACAAACCTCTGTAATGTGTTTTAAGTGCTATGAGGAACATTGTACAGGAATTTTTTTTTCTGTTGATACAAGTAACATCTAGTTAAATTAAACAAAGCCATTAGCTCACTTAAAGATTGTGAAAAGCAAGGAAGCAGTACAGCTAATTTGCTTTTCAAGCTTTTACATGTGGGTCAGGATGTGTATGCCTGTACCTTTTGTATAGAAACCTGGAGCAATTTTTACATTAATGATGTGTGAAATGTCTCTGCTTTTACTTCATCATGAACCATAAAGAGCAATTTGCTCCCAGCTGCCATTCAGAGCTCAGGTAAGACCAGAGCTGTACTCTGCCAGTGGGAGTGTAAGGTAAGCAACATCCTCATGCACAGAACCACTCAAAGAGAAGCAGGGTAGTGAGCAGTTCTTTGTTTTCCTTTGAATTTCTCTGTGGGTAGATCCTACTCATCATAGTTTGCCATCTGTCTGCTCTTGAGGATGGCAGAAGGGACCTGAAAAAGATAAGATAGCATAGCCACACCTTGTTTCTGTCTGTGATGTACTAAGGATAATGGGGGAGAGATGTAGGGAGATGCATTTCAGGTATGAGGGCTCTTACAGGAGACTCTGAAGTCATTGTGGGAGTTGCTCTGTTGAGGAAACAGTATTCTTGTGCAGTTAATCAAGTTCCTGTGCTGCAGTTACATTTGTCACTGATGTTTGGGGAAAGAATTTAATGTAGGATCTATACCACATGAATAAGTTCTTAAAAGAAAAACATTAGTAAATTCATATTGAGACTGCCACATCTGAGTCTACTCTGAAAATAAAATTACTGTGCAATTCAGAGATGCAGTGTTAGTATGAAAACCTTTGTAAAAGTGGATGGGATTTACTACATCCATCATACTTGTAAGATGGCTAGTTTTCCTTCATAAGGATGTGAAGAGATTCTCAAAGCACAGGTCTGTGAAGGAAGATGGTTCTAGTTTTAAATTGCAAAATATAAGTGCATTTAATAAAAAATACCTATGTAACTTTAGAAAAAGGATATTAGATTTTCTATTTTAACTGTTCCCCCTGGCAGGGAACTGAAGAAGAAAGACTAATAGAAGTCTTTTCTCCTAAAGAGCAGGATCAGTGGTTTCATAGCATGGAAATGACATGGAGAATATAGTTTTTCTTTCTTAAGATTCTCATAACAGTACAACTTAATTGTGGGAAGGAGGTACTCTCTGTAATTGAATACTTCAGTGTCCTTTTTAACATAGGGAACCCATTGTTTGTCACAGTGTGCTGAACTGCCTTTAAAAGGTGCTGCAGGAACTAAATGGGTGTCATCTTTTTAAGCCTTAAAGATTGTTGATTGTTATGTCAAATTCGAGGTCTTGAATGGTCCAGGAGAAGATGGCAGATGTAGGTGACAAATTCTTTCAGAGATTTTCTGCCTTGGTTGGATAATCTTTTCTGGAAATGATACTGTAGTTATACACAAAGTCAAGTGATAGTTGGCTGTTACAAAGCCAGAGACATTCTTTTACCCCATGTCATTTCTTTATGATGGATTTTGTGCCTGTGCATATCTTTGAGTGACAATCTCTGAGAATCTGTCAAGATGATTTTGCTATGGATTTGAAATCAATTGTGATTGATTAGCATAGTCATGCCAAAATTGGCAATGCCTCCAGCTTGTGTGTCTAAAGTGCCCAGTCTTTCCAGATGGAAAATGGTAACTGATTCTGTTCCACAGTAACAAATGGTTGAAGTCACATGTAGCAAAATTGTGGCAGTCTGCACGGTGCTCATGTTGTGTATGGTTGTGGAGGAATATGTTAGAAATTTTTCACAGGTGGTAGGACACAATCTCAAATATTGATAATGGAGAAGGCACTTCAGTTTCAAGGAAATAGAAGATTAGTTAACAGTGGATATTTACAAGTGCTTGAATAACTTTTTTTTCAGCAATTCTGATACCAGTGATTTTGATTACAAGATCTGAACACTATGCAAAATTGTCATTGACTCAAGTACAGCTAAGGGGCTAGAGAAGAGATGTTAGTGCTTGTGCTAGATAAATTAGTTCTGAGTTGCCTCCTGAGTCTGCTCCTCTCCCGTTGTCAGTATCTCTGCCAATCCTCAGTATTTTTATCTTTGAACAGTGTAATAGTGTCACCAAGGCAAAAGACTTGAAAAAATATTGTTCTTGGTCCCATTTTACCCCTTGTAAGTCATCAGTGCTTTCCCTTGGCATCAGAGAAGGTATCAAACAGTATTATATTCCAAACAATGATGACAATAAATGTGTTTGTCTCTTAAAGCAACTCCTTCCTTTTAGATTTTAAATTCTGATGTTGCCTCAGTTTGACACAGCTAAACTGTCAATTGATGTGGGCCTGATATTTCTGGGTCTGAGAGATTTTAGCCTGCCTAGCAGCTGCTAACCATTTTCCCAAGGGAAAATTTCTCAAGAAAACTTCTTCTCAAAACAATCTTGGCAAACATCTATCCTTTCTCAAAACAGTCTTCCTCCAGTAGTGTAGTAGTAAAAATTCGGTGCTCTCACCACCGTGACCCGGGTTTGATTTTCAGTCAAAAAACCACACCACCTGGAGAAAGATTGTTTTAAGAAAGGATAGTTGTTTGCCAATATTGTTTTGATAAGAGGCTTTCTTGAGAAATTTTCCCTTGGGAAAAAGGTTAGCAGCTGCTAGCAGGCTAAAATCTCTCAGACCCAGAAATATCAGGCCCACAAATTGATATTTCTGGCAAACCTGATTGTAGTTCAGACCTGCATGAACATAGTTCAGAATGCAATTCCTTGTGAAGAGCAGCAGGCATGGAACAACAACACATGATGCTTAACTTGGACAGAGGCTGCAAAGCACCACAAGCATCCCAGGCTCTGGTGCCAAATATTGCCAACCACCTCTGCCTGATGTTCCACAGAAGGTTCCTCCTACAGAAATACGTACATCTCTGTGGAATGGAGTTTGCTGTTTGGCTGTCTTGGAAAGTCTTAGTGAAACTGTTCCTGAAAACTGGTGGAAGAAGTTTGAGAAGAAACGTCCTTCACCAATGAACAGTGTAGCTGCAGGGACAAATAGAGAGGTGTAGCACATGGTTTACATGAGGCAGTAACAAGGAACAGACAAATGTTCTTGAGGTGGAGGTTAGTCTCACCTGTGCAACATTACTGCAAAATATTGTAGTTACATTTCAAATTCTCAGGCATAGAAGGAAATGTGGGTTAGGCATGAATTATCAGTGTCATCACTATGTCATGTCTGCCACTTCCTAGTTTGGGGGATTTCAATGGATTCTTCAGGTATTCCTGCTTTCAGTTTATATTGTTATCTTTATTCACATATCTTTTCCATCTTACACAGTTATAGTCCTAGATAAAACTGGATAGTGTCCTAGCCAATATTTTGAAATGTATCCTGTTCTAATAAGTGCGATTTTGTCTTAACTGAAGTGAATGTCTGAGGCCTCATGCCACTTTTGTTTCAATTTTGACACAAACAACTTTTCTACCTTTCAAGTTCTTTCATCTAATTCATTACAAGATTTCCCTGTTTTGCCTGTTCTTTCAAGACTGTTAACCTGTCATTCAGCTTGGAATGATGAGTGGGTGAACTAATGATTCTTTTTGTTCCTATCATCATATTCCTGATAGCCTTTCAGGCTTTGTAGCATATTTTGTCAATAGAGAGAACACCCTAAATCAGGCATCTGAATCTTGTTACTCATTGCACATTGAAAACTCAATTTCAGCATTTGCTAGTAATTCAATTTCAGGAGTCATTCTTTAGGATATACTCCTGGGTTTTAACAAGATATTCTCTTGCACAACTTAAAATTAACTGTGAGGCAAAATGATAATTTTATCAAGAAATAAGGGGATTTTTCATGGAAATTCAGGGCAAAACATGAAGCATAACAGAGAGAGCAAGTGAGAAATTGCAAAAGTGTTGTCCAATTACACATACATGCAATGGTTGAAATGAGCTGCTTTATGGCAGTGTGCCACATTGATGCTTTCTGCTGATGGAAAATGACATAGAATAGCTCATAGTGGTATTTTTAAAAAATAGTACTTCTGATTAGGACCATGAATATATGAGCATTAATTACTAATATTTATTTGTGATTTGAATGTTGTACAAAAATCAGATTTGCAAGTCTCAGAGAAAATGTATCAAATGTATTGGTTTGAGGCAGCCTCTCAGCTACTAAAACACTGAAAAAATTCAGGGGAGCTAATTGCATCCCTGCTTTACACAATGCAAACCTTGCTGATATGTATAAATAAATCTTTTCAATTCAGTTTGACAGTTCACTCATGGTGCAAGGGAAGTGAGTGAGTGGCTGCATGGTACTTAGTTGCTGGCTGGATTTAAACCACGACAGAAATGTGGAGTAGGTCATTAATCAGAGGGGAATACTGAAAGATACTTATTGCTATGCCTGTTCTGTTGAGCAAATAGGCAAAATAGTTTCAAATGTAGCATTGGGTATTTAGCAAGACAAAGAATGAAAGAACAATCAGGGGGTTTAAATCTTTAAGATAAAGCTAAGCAACATACTTCAGAGAAATGAATGGATGGCACAGCTTGTTAACTGCTCAGTGAAATGTAAAGTATACAGGCATCTCAGAATTACAGACACAAGTAATCAAAGCCTGAAAAAAGAATAAAAGAGGCAGCTGAATAACCTGTGGAGATTTATTATAGTGGCATTTCTTTCTGTTTGTGTTAAACCCAGTAAAGAGGTTATTCTGAAAATTTTATATTACTGTGTAACATATTGATTAAATTTATGAAAAATTTGGAGAATGTTTATAGAGATTTTATGAACAGACCAGAAAACCTGGAAGAGAGCTGCTGTATTTAAAAAAAAAAGACAATCTGCAATATTGACCAAGGAGGGAGCATCATATTGAGCTGCCCCCATGGGATCTTTGTACCTAGGATCTGAACCTAGATAAACCCTGTAAACCCTGTAAAAAGAAATGTGCAATAACCCTGAGACCTTAAAGTAGTTATGTATTTTAGAAGTATTTCCTCTCTCTGAGCCATGGAAAAATTTCAGATGATGTTCAGCACAAGCCATGCACAGTCACCCTTCATTTTGGCTGATCTGCATTAGCTTTTCAGACAGGATTAAATGTATATTTCAACCACTTATTCTACCTGAAATTTTAGTATTCCTTGAAATACCAAAGAGAACAAAAGGTTGGGACTTGTATCCTTTAACCCAGTAATAAGTACGTTATTGTGTTCATTAAAGGAAATATGGCTACAGTTTTTTTTTTTTCTTTTTAATTTAGTTTTCTAAGCTTACACAGATGTACTATCAGAGAAAGACTACAACTGTAGCTGTCTAAAACTGATAATACTTCTAAAGGAGCTGAAGTTCATTATATGGTGAATGGTCAAACTGCACTGAAATAATGTATTTACATGTGTCAGCAAGGTTTGCATAGGGTAGAGCTCTTAGCTCTGGGAAAAGGAGGTACAGCAGTCAAAGCTTACATCTGAATGTATTCATTTAAAGTTTCTAAATTCATCCATTTAATTTTTTTTGAGAGCTGCCCATTTTACCTTTTATTTATATTCTGCTTTGATGAAACTTAATGTTTTGTAAGCAATCAGGAACTGGTTCTTTATTGTGTCCATACAGAAATTTGAGTGACTTAAGAAATGGAGTTAACTAACAACATTTTTTTGGACTCTATTAAAAATAGAGGAATAATTTACTGAACTGTTGGATATAGTCTGTTTTTGATCTCTTGTCTGTTGATGTTCATGTGTCCTGTGTCACAATCTAGTGAGGTTTGTTGGATCTTTGGCAAGAGCTATTTGTGATCACTGTCCGAACAGCAAGTCCTGATGAAATACTACTCAGTAATCTGGAGAGGGAATAAGTGGAAGGTGACAGGGCTGTAGCTCTGATCCTAAAGCATTATTTGAAGCTCTTAGACCTCCATAAATGCAAATCCACTGATTATGTTAAACAAGGAGGGAAAGAGAGGAAGGGCATTAGGTAGAGGAGACCCAGTAAAATATGACTGGACAGCCACAGAACAGACTTTGAAGAAAAGATTAACTGCAGATATAGAAATAAAAGACATTTTAAAAATTATTTAAGGGAAGGTTGGTTGTGTGAAGTTTACTTGATGTCACTTTTTGATGTTGGACTTTGATAGAGCAATAAGAGAAGCTGAGGAAGGAAGGAATTAACCTAGATACTGTATAATAAGAAAACTGACTAAAAGGGATGTCTCGAAAAAGGAAACTGGCTGGGAGGAATTCAATGAAGTGCTTCAGGCATGACACTAAATAGAAACAAAATTTGTTATTTTATTTTTAGAAAATGTTTGCTTAAGTCTTGTGCTAGCACAATCAATAAAAAAACCAATAGAATATTATGCAGGAAAATTGGCAACAACTTATTGGAATTTGAAAGAGTACAAAGAAATAGAAAGGTTCAGCCATTTGGGATTAATAATAAAATTTTGACATGGAAAGTTTGAAAAAAGATTAATATAAAGTCAAGGCAAATTGAAGGAAAACAGAGATTTGAAGATTTACACAGAATTAACCCATTTTTAAAATTGAGATCCTATATAGAACAAATTAACTAGAAAAAAATGGTGGAAGCTCCTATTTCAAGCTTTTAAAATAAGTCTTGAAATGAACTGTAAAATTTTTATTAACGACAGAGTTCAAGGCAAAGGAATAACAGGGTTTTTTTCCTCCCCCCATCTTTGTTTATTACTCTAAACATTACTTAGCTACAAAATTACAACTATCATCTACAACTTTATGCTTAAAAAGAAAAAAATTAAAGAGATGCTTTTTATGTTGGTGAGCTATTTCTCTTACTTGAGTTTATAAAGGAATAAGCCCAAGCTGTTAAAGCACAGTTTAAAAAATTAATAGGTGCAAATGCAGTGCATTTGTTTCCTTGGAAACATTCTATTGCAGTTTCTTTCAGATGAGATGCAGTCATTTTAAGTAGCATGTATTAAGGAGACCCTAATGAATTTGTCTCTGGATAGCATATAAATATGAAAAAAGGCTGTAGAAACTGGTGGAGCTACTTGCACTTCTGGTTTCTATAGAAACAGCCAATACATTGTCATGTACTGGTGGTATTAGGAAGAACAAGGTAATTAAAATAAGATGATTTATGCAGTGCTTTAGAAAACTCAAGTTATTCTTCTCAGAGAAATCCTTCCTGAATCCATGGACATAAGTTCAAAGAAATATGGTGGGGGTATATTTGTACATGCATAATGGCATTTGATTTTAAATGTTAACGTTCAGGGGTCCTTTCTGAGTGTAAGGCACAGAGGTGAGCTGTATGCTGTGTTTATTTGGAAACCTCATAAGGTGGCATTGCAAATGAAAATCCTACACCTGCCTGTGGATAATCACTCCTGTGCTCCCAGAGGGACTGAAATGAGACAGGAACAAAACATTCCTACTTTGGGAGGAGAGTGCTCAGCTGAGAAGCTGTCAGGGTTCCAGTTTCAGCCCATTTCTAGACATGTTTTACACCCCCAGCAGTGACCAATACACTTCTGAAGAACAAGAATAGCAAAGCACAGCAAACGTCTTTATCACAATTTCCAGCAATGGTTACCTAGGCCTCTCTAACTTAGAGTTTGGGGGCTTCCTGCTTCTTTGTCTTTCTTGGATTACTTTGAGTTTTCACACTGTGGAATTGGTTGTGCTTGATCTTTTTACATCTTCAACTTCATTTAGCAAGGAATTCAGTTTAAATATGTAGTGTTTGAAGAAGCATCTCGTTCTGTGCTTACTGAAGTTGCCTTCTGCTCATTTGCAGTCTGAAGACTTATAATGGAGGAAACCACTTGCCTTCTCCATGCTGCTCAGACTTTATTTCAAATTCTTTCAGATTCACCTCAGTCATCTCATTTCTGTAGTAAGAGTTAGTTGTTTTCATATTAAAAACTTTCTATGAGTTCCTCACAGAAAAGCAATTTTATATCTTCTTGTATCTTTCCTGTATGTGGATTTCACTTCTTATCCTATTTGGGGTGGGGAGATAATTTGAAATAGAAAAGTCTGATGGGAAAATATTTTTTCTTATAAATGGTTGACAGTTTCCATCACAAGATCCTTGTGCCTTTTCAAGTGATCAAAAATTGACTTTTAAAAAAGCCAGTGTACATTGTTCATATCTGAAATCTTAGAGGTCAATACAAGATTAAGGTTAACCTCTTCTTCATCTGAAAAAGTCTTTCTTCTCTTTGATTATTGTCAAGATCCCTTGATAATCTTGAGCTGTATCTCTGAAAACAGAGCAGTTACGAACAGGGAAAAAAAAATTAAATAGTAAAGAAAAATAGGGGGTTTTAACTGCATGAAGAAAAGTAGAATAGATTGACACAAATGGTTTGCACTTCAATAGATAAAAAGCCCTCATATTTTGTGAAAAAATAAGCTTTTCTTTAAGTTAAAATGTACTTTTTGTTACTGTTAATGGTGTAGTATTGTTTCACATTTAATCAGTTCCCCATTGAACTAGTTACCAGCATGTCAGTAGGAGGAGGCAGGTCCATGCCAATCACACAATCTGAAAAGGTAGGACAAGAAATGTAAGAAATGTAAGAAAAAATATGCCAGATTTTACAGGTTGGAGGCAATGGATCTGACATTAAGGGTTTTTTTTGATGACCAGCCATATTGCCTGCAGTCCTATTAGATTTGATTTGACACCTCCTCTCCTGATGGCTCAGGACAATGACTATAAAAGCACGTTTCTTTCTCATCACTAGCATAAACTTTGAGGTGCTTTTTGTAAAGTGCATTGCACACAGCATACAAGTGACCAGCACAGAGCTGGGGCAAAGAGCAGCTTCTGAATGGCTCATGTGGAGGCTTTGAGATTTCTTGACAAACAAAATACCAGTATGTGCATGGTATGTACTTAATGCAGAGGAGTATTATAGAACACCCATCTGAAATATGTGCCTTGAATTCAGGATCACAGCCTGCTTTTCACATCACCAGAACCATAAGAATCTGCTTGAAATTGATTTAATTTGCTTAAATTACCCTTCTTTTTGAATTCCTGCAGCCATGAACTCCTGCTTTTTTGAAGAAGCTTTGTTATGATGTTGAATTTTGTTGACACCAGAAACATTTAGGCCTTCTTTTGAAATGAATTCTTTTATGTCCATAAAATTCTTAGATTGAAGAAATGAACTGTGGTTTTCCAGTGCTGATGGGTGATAAATCTGCTAGTAGGAAAAGAGCAGAAGCTGTTATTAACAAACTGAAGCCAGCAGGGTAGGCAAACTAAACTGGTGCTTTCCCAGAAAAGTTCCTCAGGCATGTCATGAATTAATTACCTAAGGTAGAACAAAGCAGGTTTAATTATGAGTATTTTCCTGGGCAGGGATGTTGCAATTAGTTATTTTTGAAAGCTGTCTTTATGGGGCAATTGAAATACTATGTATATCAAGTTCCCAGCTGCTATTCAAAGTGTTAATTTACTGTTCTCCAAGTCAGTTCCTTCTGTATGATTTGAAGATAAAACAGCATGGTTTTTCTGAGGTAATTATCAAACATATAGAAAAAGAAGGTCTTTTGTACTAATTTGGATAGACAGTTCTCTGTTGCAAAACTAGGGTACACAGGTAATTTGGTTAAATATCCTATTAAATAACAGACAAACTAATATTATTTAATGATTACTAGTGAAAATGTTTAAAATGATAATGGCAGTTTTTGTAAGAGCCTGACAGGTTTTCAGCACACAGTAGAAGTATTTGCACATTACCAACTTCACAGTATCTTCTTTTTCTTTACCAAGAGATGTCTGTTGCTCCAAAAATAGTTAAAAGCAAGTCCAAAACCTAAACCATTTACCATGCTGGACACAACGTATGGATGGATATGTACCCACATTTCACAATTTTGGGGTTTTTTTAGATTATGAAGATGTAAACAGTATGCCTGTGATTTTCATCTTTAAAATGAGAAAATATTAAAAACCCCTACCATGAATATCCATTTGAAAGTTTGTTGTCATTTATTGCTCTAGTTTGTTGTTCTTCATTTTCCAGCACTAACTGGTCTTTGTTTCTGGCTCTTTGTCCCTGTTTCTGCATTTGTGCTGCTCCACGCTCTTGCTCCTGCTGACTCTGTGGTTGGGGCTTTTCACTTCTCAGAAGGTGCCTGCTGCTAGGTAGCTGCCTCCTCAGTCTGTCAGGGTTGTTTTGCCTTTTGTGTCCACTTCCCTCAATTTAACTTCATTCTTCTCCTGCAGTTCTTACAGCTGTCAGGTTTCTGTATGGTTTTCCATTTCTCATTCCAGCCAACTATTATATTTTGTGGGGCTTTTTTTCAGTTTTGACTTTTATTTTTCATTTTTGCTGCTGCAAAATAGCTTCATTTTCTACTTTACTAATGAACTATAGACTTCCTTTTATAACTCTGTGAAGAAATATGCATGGTGATTTCTCCATAGAGAAAGTTGAGGCTATAAATATGGAAATATCCCTTTTGGCTTTACAAAGTTTAATTGCTTTGTATATTATGCAGATTCTGAGGCTGTAAAATCTGATGAGAGCAAGTAGCGCATTTGTGTATTCACTGTCTTAAAAAAGCAGGCAGATTGCTGAGAATTGTGCAAGTTTTTGAGTGTGCAGGTTTACATCTTGTTACTGTTATTATAGGGTGTGTAGGGTGCTTGCATGGCTAAGGTTCTTCACCAGATGCAAACATGATGTGTCTAAACTGTGTATTTCACAAAAGCTGTGAAAATCAACTGGAGATGGCAGCTGCTGCTGCTTTCCTTCTATGTGCTGAGATCACAGGAAACTGAGCTGGAAGGGACCTCAGGACATCCACAAGTAGACCATCACCCTAAAGCAGGATCAGCTTTCTGAACATTTTCCCAATAGTCATAGATTTTTGAGTTTGAGGCAAGAAATCAAGAAGTTCTCATGCTGTGTTTGGTACCTGAAACGATTTTTCTTTTATTGGTGAAAGTATAACACAGGGGTATAATTTATGATATTTCACTGTGACGCCTGAAAATTGTTTGTTTGGTGGTTATTAAAAAAACAGATGTATCTGCAAATGGTCTGGGCCCTCATAGTCAGAAGTCAGTAGGTATATAAGGGGTATCAGGTAGGCACTGAAATGCCTCACAAAGTTGGGAGTCATTTCAGGATAATGCTTCAAGCACTTTCTCCACTCTCTTGGTTTTCTGGTGACATTAGAAGAAGGACTAACCTCTGAATACCTGTTGGAAGTGCAGGCAGCTATGTTTTTAGCTATGTTGGAGAGAGAAATTCAGATATTAATAACTAGGAGTCTTCCCATGTCCTAGTTTCAAGGATCACCATATTCAGAGAGATGGTTTGCTTTGATCTGGCCACTTGCCTTGAAGTTTCTCTTCACTGGAGGCAAATCGGAGAAAAAAGAAAGCAAAAGTATTGATTTGCAAAATTCAAATTAGACACATAGATACAGAATTTCATGTAGAAAGATGGATAGAAAGGAAATTCAAATTGTTCATGTGTTTCTTAGAATAATTAAAAATATCTCTTACGTTTTAAAATCCAGCTTACAGGCTGTTAAAGTATTCAGAATCCTGTGGCTGATACCCATTTCCACATAGATCTAACCCACTTTTTGTGTACAATCAGTGTCTCCCCAGGTGTAACTTGCACCCATTACCTCTCCTCTTTTCCACATAACTCTTTGTAAGAAGGGAGTTTCCATCATCTTTGTAGCCACCCTTTAACTCTGGAACTTGGTCTCCCCTAAACCCTTTTTTCTCAAGCTGAGCAAGCCCAGTTCTCTCTGCCATTCCTTATGTAGCAGCTTCCCAATCTTTTGAGCATCTTCTTTGCCCTTCTCTGGTCCCTCTTCAGTTTGTCCCCATGTCTTTTGTACAGCGTAGCCAAAACTGAACACAATGTTCCAGGTGACACTTGAAAAGAGCTGACAAGAGTGGGACAAAGACAATCTCTGCTAGTGATGCCCTTGTTGATGTCCCTCAGCACCCAGTTGGATTTCTTTGCTGCAGCTACACACTGTTCACTCATGTTGAACTAATTATCCATGAGGATCCTCAGGTCCCTTTCAGCTTCTGGCTGAGCGCACAGCTCCATCTCCTCCTGGTTGTTCCCAAGCTGTGTGTGTTGGTTTGCAGACCCCTGAGGTGCTTGGTCTGCTGGTCTTCATCTTGGGAGGCAGCTAAGGAACATTTGTTGCTGCTCTGGTCGGCCTGCCTTTTCCCCAGCTGGTTGCAATGACGTGTTCAGTGTTGCCACTTTGGACACACCAAACTCCCTGAGTCCTTCGTTTTAAGGCCCAGCTCACTGTGTGGGACAGCTTTTGCCTCCTCTAGGGAATCTGGAAGAGTTTGTAATATTGAAGGGAATTTGTGTAGACCCAGCTTCCCATTGTGTTGGCTGAATCTGGATCTTACTCTAATTTCTTGGTAATTTACAACAGACTCTTTTGTACAAACTTTCGCTTTTAAAAATATAATTTAATTTTCCTGTATATTGACTCTTTAAATACATTGACCAAGCTATTTAAAACACTAGTATGTCAACATTTTAAATTGAGTCACCTTATGATGTTTAAAAATAATAATTTAATGGAGATAATTATTAATACAAAGAGGGAAAACATAGATTATGAGGTTCTAATCTGTCAACAAATAACAAGCTCTTTTGTCCACTAGGTGTTGAGGGTGTACAAAGCTGCAGTACAACAGACTTTGGATATACTTTTCCTCCCTGAAGGAAGAGAGTTTCTTACGAGCACAGATGCAGTAAGCCGAGACTCAGCTGATCGCACCATCGTTGCGTGGGACTTCCAAAGTGCTGCAAAAATCTCCAATCAGATTTTTCATGTAAGATTAACAACTGCTGTTGCTGGGTCATGATTTAATATTTCATACTTGTCAGTGTAGTAAAAGAAAGCATTTGATTTTCAATAAGGTCTTGTGATGTATAAGATGCCTTTCATACAAGTTGATTACTTTTTTTGTTTTCATACTTAACACTTAATTGTTATTAAAAAATAACCTTGAAGACTGAGAGGTCTCCTTGTGTTTAAAATATTTACATTTCAGTGCTAATTCATTGACATCTAAGCTATATTTAGGCAAGGACTCTGCAGTGTCATTGTGGTTTGCCAGTGGTGCATGGCAGTAGCTGCTATAGTGCAATGTTTCTTTTCCCACACTTTTTCATACATTTTTCATCAGCTGCAATGAGGGCTATTGACAAATTGAGTTTAATATTCACATAGTAATAGCAACCTGATACGTGCATGTAGATACCTAATACAGAATAATCACAGAGGCAAAATTTGCATTTATCAGTGCAGGTGCAGTATTTCTCAGACATCTAACCAAGCAAGACATTTAATGGACTAAATTGTCTAGAAAGGCTGACAGCTTCAAAGGAGATTACCAAGGCAGTTAATAGAAAATTTCAACTTTCTGGGTCTTTTTTGAAAGCCCAAGTCTAATATCCTATGTAATATAATATGATTGGATTGTATATAGAGGTCTTTTGGCTGAAATGAACAGTACCCTGCTGACAAGAACACATAGTTGATGATTTAATGGAATTGTTTTGTGTTTCATTTCCAGAATTGTGTCTTTTTTACAATAGGAAAAAAAAAGAAAGGAAAAAAGAAATAACTGTGAATATATAAATTACAGACCAGAAAGGTTCAGCATCAAGGAGTAACAAACAAACATGACTACAGCATCTCTGAAATGGACTTTCCACCCCTCCCTTCCTCACCCTACTTTTCTGCACTGTGAATAAACAAAATGTGGTGATTACTTTGCAAACTCTGCTTCACTTTTCTGAATTTCATCTTTGAAACCTTTGAGGTGGGAGTGAACCCCTCAGCTCTCCAAACAGTTAAATCCCAACAGGACTTGATCTATTGCTTGTCTGCATTATCAAACGAATAGTTAGCAGCTCTAAAATAACCCATTAGTACAACATACCCAGCATGACAGCACTGTGCTCCTGCAGATTGTGTTGTGCTTTCTGTTCCCGTCCTTCCAGACCCAGTTTCTCTGCAGAAACATGCAGTTGCACTGTGCCAATACTTTACAGTACCCAGAACTTCCTTCCCAGTCCTTCTCTTCCCAATCACACAACAAAACCAATCTGGTGTTCTTCCCACTCTACCACACAGCCCATGGTGTCCAGTGGTCACTGTCATCCTGGTGTTCTTCATATGCAGATGGACCCTACAGCCAAAGCTCTCAAGGCATCAGAACTCAGCACTCTGTCTTTAGGTTAGGCTGAAACTGGAAGAGGTTTGGAGCTGATGGAAGCCTTGTAAGAGCAGTTGATTGCCGAGGGAGTCGCCATGCAGAGTTTTGAATGTAATCTTAATTCAGTCTTAAATAGGAACTGTACAGTAAAGCCAAGTCTTACTAATTACTGCAGATATTTATGAGTTTTCAGCCAGCAGCAGCCCACATCACCGTCATCAGTAGGCTAATAATGATCCTTTCTTTTTCTTCTATTTCATAAGAGTGGGATGGGGAAAGGTGTCTGTTTCAGTCAGATGTTTTCTGTTCCTGTCAGTCTGGCCAGAACTGGAAGGATGGAGGATTTGAGAACTGTACAAAGTGGGATGGAAAGCACAGCATGGCTTTGAAGGAAGGGATATGGGGAAAAATGATTCACTTTCGCATTCAAACTTTGGGTTTCCTTGAGCAGGAAGAGGATGATGGAGAATCATCTGGTTGGAGTTAACTTTCTGCGGCTGTTCTGTAGTATAATTATTGCTCAGAGAGATAGGGGATTTTGGTCAATGTCTAAGAAAACTGGGTAGAGGTTTGATTTAGCATTTGTCCTGATGTAAGACTTTGGTATTTTGTAGTAAGTTAAGTATCTTTATATAGTGTATATATGGGGATACCTTATCTTTACCTTGTCCTTCATGGACTCTCAAATATGTCATGAGATAACTTGAATCACTTGAACTAATCTTCTGTTTGATACAACAAAACTTCCTTTAAAATCATTTTCAGGAGCGTTACACGTGCCCAAGTCTGACCCTGCACCCAAAGGAGTCTGTGTTTGTTGCTCAGACCAACGGGAACTACATGGCTTTGTTTTCTGCCCAGAGACCCTACCGAATCAACAAAAAGAAAAGATACGAAGGGCACAAGGTATCCTTCCCCATGAGGAACTCAGTATCTAAGTTTAAAAGGAAGATAGATAGCAAAGCACCTTTGCTTTTTAATGTCTGCTAATTGTGTTTTATTATTAATCAGTGATGGATATTAATTGGCTTCATTTGCTTTCCCATGTGCCAGTCTATTTTGAATCATATGCACTCTGAAGAAAATAGTTATTAGGAGACTTCATGAAGATTAATATCTTGATTAAATAAGTTTTTGATATAGTTGTATCTTAATAAAGACCTGGAGGAATCTTTAGTGTATATTTATTTAAAGATATGCAGGTTCTGTACAATATTAAATTTCAGTATACCACAATGAGCTTTTCTAATCAGCATCAAGAGTTACTCTGTTATTGTTTTTCACAGGTGGAAGGATTTGCAGTGGGCTGTGAATTTTCTCCAGATGGAACACTTTTGGTGACAGGAAGTTCAGATGGCAAAGTGTTTTTCTACAACTATCATACTTTGAGGATTATTCGCACTTTGTCTGCTCATAGAGAAGCTTGTGTGAGTGCAATATTTCACCCAGTCTTGCCATCACTCCTTGCAACATGTGATTGGGCTGGAGAAATCAAGATCTGGCAATAACAAGCAGATTTACTTTTTAGGATGTCTCTCTCCTGTTAGTCTGTCAAAGGCTTAGGAAATAAGCCAGAGTATGGAATGTGAAATTCTGTTGGGATGTGTTGTAAGCAGGAGAGAGACTGTTGTCTTTTCTTCTATGACCTCTATGTTTATGCTTTCATAATGCAGTTAAGATGGTTTTGTGATGGAGCAAAGAAGTGGTCCTACTCTCTCCCTCAACCCTGGAGACAAATTTTTAACCCTTTTGTGTCTATCTTCTGGTGCTCATCCAGTCCCATTCTGCTTTGAGTGAGCACCTAAATTTAAAAAAAAAATTATTGCTCTTTTTATACATCTTTTCAGTGCAGCTTTCTTAGACCAGGGTTTATCATAGAATCATGGAATCATTTAGTTTGGAAAAGACCTTTAAAATCATTGAGTCCAAGCTTTAACCCAGTACATCCAAGCCCACCACTAAATCATATCTCATAGTGCTGCATCTGCAAATCTTTTAAATACCTCCAAGGATGGTGGCTCCACCCCTTCCTTCCACTGGGCAGCCTGTTCCAATGCCTGACAACCCTCTGGCTGAAGAAGTTTTTTCTATTACCCAATCTAAACCTCCTCTCTCACAATATGAGGCTGTTTCCTCTTGTCCTCACCAAAAGCTGAGGATATCTCAGAACATCTATTTAACAGAGGATGATGTTCAGATCAGTTAATATCTATTCCATCTTCCTGAGATGTTTTTTCCTGCTTTTTTGAACTAGTTTAGCTCCCTGACCAGATCACTGGAGGATCAGTGGAGAGAAGCAAAGGCAAAACAGTCTCTATGCATAAGAAGGGGGAAGGTCACAGGGCAGGTGGGACTGCTTCTTCTGATAATGGATAGCTCAACTTACTGTAAAATGCCTTCTGAGAGTTCCAGGGAAAGGTGTGACAGATAGCTTGAACCTAATTTTGAAGTCAATACATTTGTGTTTTTGAAATTCTGATGTTTAAACTTGAGTTTTAAACTTACTTTTATGACTGTATGAAAACAAAAGGAAACTATGTATAAATATTTTTAAGGAAAAAATAAACCTTTTTTTTTAATACATGCTACCTCTGTTTACTACTTTACTTCTATTATTCTTGACAACTTAGTACACAAGGCAATAATGGAATCGATGCTTGGGGGGTGAAAACAATTCACTAATTTAGTGCAAACACATATGCATTTCTCCATAGTTCTTGATGTCATTTGGACAGAGAAAATTATCATCATGCTGTTCAGTGCAGGGCAGGTTCTTTGGCACTCCTGGGCTACTCTTCAGCAAATATAAAGTTCATTAGGCCATCACTGTGTATTTACATATCTAGAGATTTATTGTGTAAGTGTATTTTAAATTTGTGTTCCCTAAACTTGTATTGCTTGTTATAGAAAATATTTTTTGTGCTTGTGTGTGTACATATATGAAAAATAATATGTCAATGCATCACATAAACCACATGTATTCCTAGTCATGACTCCATATAAACGTGTGCTATTTTGTAGTGAGTGCTGTAAGCTTGTCTTGTCCTTGATCTGGTTAGTCTGTAAAGGTGTTTTAGCATACACAGGATAATTGTGGAGAGTAAATTGTCTGTCATGGAATCCAGAAACCAAAAGGTGTTTTAACATACACAGGATAATTGTGGTGAGTAAATTGTCTGTCGTGGAATCCAGAAACCAATAGTAGCAACTTTTCCTCTGTGGCATCTTTGTATTTTTCCAATTTTTCACACTGTCACATATGCAAGGGGTTTCTATCCACTTTTTGCATGCTCAATAAAAAAAGCTTTTTCAGAGAAAAAATTTCAGAACACCCTTATGGACAGCAGATTTTAATTAATTAATGAGCATATATGTACTCCATTGGTTTGTAGTTTATGTTCCTTATTGCCTGTAGTAAGAAATAAGCCTATACCAAGACTATGAGTCTAGTTATATTATTTAAAGTCTGGACCAAGATATTGTGGCTCCATGGTTTTAATCACCTTTTCAACAGCTGTGACAGGTTTTAACATAGGGCATTAAATTTAAGTGAGTCTTGCAATGAAAAACAACTTTTTCTTTCTTTCCCAGATTGCCCTTTATTTCTTGCTTCCTTGTTCAGCAGTGAGCTGTTCAACAGGAGCCTGAAGTTTGCACTTTTCTTCACTGTGCCTCTAGTATACAAGCCAACTGTACCTTTAAATAGAAACTTGTTCAGTAGTTTAGAGTTACTCCTAATTCAAGCTGTGGGATCATTATAAAAGTCAGAAGGAGGTCAGCTGGAAGTGAAGTAGCTCTTGCCTGTTGCTAGGCAGGCTGAATCCCAACTGCACAGCATTTTCCAGCATGGTGGCCCGGTGTCCTTCCCTCCTGGTGTTTTAATTCAAAATTTACTGTTACCACTTTAAAACTTTGGGCAGCCAGGTGTGTTTTATATGAAGGATGGGCAGCACTGTAATTGTTGCTGTTACAACCTGGTAGCTGTCTCCATAGGAGATTATCTGTTATTTTGTTAAGTACAGCCTGGAGAAGGGCCTCTGAAATGTGAGCTCATGGTAGAAATGCCTTCTTGGATGAGGTCTCAGCTTATGTGAACTCTTCCCTCTATCTAAGTGAGCTCTCATCACACAGCCTCATCTGGATAGAGGCAAGGTCCTGAGAGAGCAGTCTTTGGGAATGATTGCCAAGAAAAGTAGCTGCACTTTGTACGATTCCCCATGTTGTTACTTACGTTTAACTTGTGTGCTGAGGTGTGATTCTGGTGTCTAGAATTTATCCCTCCTGAAATTATCTTGCAGCGATAAATTGTACACTATTTGAGGGGTGGAGAGTGAGGGAGAAGCTTAAATTTGCTTAAAGGTAGTAGAGAAAATAAAAGAAACTTGAAATTGTATAATCTCAAAGAATATTGAAGTTAGAATTGCATTTGTGTCAGATTTCCAAGATGGCTGGAATTTAATTACTTAGAAGATCCAGTGAAAGGTTTAATAATGCAATGAAATTATTTTACAGCATTATCTCCTTAAGATCTCTTTCTAATATAAAACTGATTAAGACATAGACTGAAATTTAGTCATTGAAAATATTTTAGAAGAGTGGTGTCAATTAAGTTTTCATTATGATTCAAATACAAATTCTTCCTTGTTATCTTATGTAATGAACTGTAATCAAAAAATATCCACATTATTCCATCACTCTGCAATTACCAAATACTGTTTGGGCTGCAAACAAGGATTATTATGGTCAGATGAAGCTTTTAGAATGTAATGAATTGTTGGTTAATTAATTTTATTCATAAAATTGTAATGTATAAATTTTTGCATCTTGCTTTAGGGGAAATTCTTTTAGTTTTATATAGGGCTCTCTAGGGCATCATATGTTAGAGCCAAGGCAGAGTTTTCCAGCATTTTGAAATGGTCTAGACTGTGTAGCTAAACAAGCCAGATTAATTTTAATCTATTTTGTACTGTACCAAAAAGTAATAATGCCAGTCTTCAACCACTTTATTATTTGCTGCTGGAGCATTATTAATTTGGGGTGTCAGAGGATGCAAGCTATTCAACCATCTTTATCTCAAAAACCTGCTAATTAGCAGACAGCTATTAGAATCATTGTGTTCACTCAGCTGAAATACTGTTGGTGAGTCACTATATTTCATCTATTGGCTTCATCATAAAAATAAGGTATGGCATTACAATGGGATTGCTCTTTCTGTAGGGGACGGGCAGATGTAAGATACAATACTGCAGCAGAACAGAACAAACCAGGCAGATCAAAAAATTGTGGGATGTCAAATTACCCATTATCCTGACATAAGAGTTTGGCCTGCGTTCAACTGAAAATATTTGCTCTTCCTTCTTCAGCTAGCCTTGATCTCGGTCTCTTAATCCCAGCTCCTCCTAGTCACTGCTTGCATCCTCACCACTTAATTTTGATTTTTTTCTGTCCTTATCTCAGCACCTTGTCTTCTGCATTTAAAGGTATAGCAGTCTATGTGCTTGCACTACATTCATATTCTCTTTTATTTTTTTACTGTGTTCTGACTTGAGACTTTCAGGCTTTCATTCCAGCTGTCATTAGAAAGGCAGGCAGAAATCCCGGAGCACTCTGCACTCCATTCTTGCCTGTTTTCCAGTTTTAATGAGGCTTATTACTTTTGGAGAGTCTCCCCTTTTCTTAGCCTCTCCTCCATCGGCTTCTCTTTCTACCTTTGATTACTGCTTTACTGTCTTGCAGATCCTTTTGATTATGTTAGTTCCTACAAGGTTTACCTTGTCAGGAGTGCACTTTGCTGAAAAAAAAATAACAAAGAAACCTCACCCACCAACCCTCAGAGTTATTGCCACTTGCAGTGCTTTAGCTCATAGAGTGCACAAACTGCGTTCCCCTCAAATAAATTTAAATGAGATGTGCT
Source organism: Cettia cetti (assembly GCA_013401135.1). Classification (NCBI taxonomy): domain Eukaryota; kingdom Metazoa; phylum Chordata; class Aves; order Passeriformes; family Sylviidae; genus Cettia; species Cettia cetti. The sequence goes on from VZUI01046907.1 coordinate 34,561, forward strand.
CTAAGACCATATTTAATAAGTCCCAGCTGGTGGGAATGGTTCAGACTATCCCCTATTCCCCCAAATGCTTTTGCATTAGATACTGTGATTTCAGAAGTGATACAAACTACATGTTTACTCCTGTTGGGTCCTACTACATGAGTGTAGCCTCAGGAGCTTCAAAGAATCTTTGGTGTTTTCCCCTTCCTTTGATAAATTTCTCACTGCTCTCTTCATAACTAACTTTTCTGTGCAGAGTGGCCATAGCCTGATGTTTTCACACATTGAAGAATTGAAATGCAGGGAGTAAATTTATGGGGGAAAGAAAAGCAATTTTAGAGGTGCTTGATCTCCAGTGACAGAAAGATGAGCTGGCCCTGCCCCAGAGCTGAATGACTCCTGCCACATGTGCAGAGTCACTCCCAGCTGGGACAGAGCAGCCTAGCAAAGGGTGGGAATGATGGATCTCTGGAAGGGGATAGGACTCTCTGTACTGGATTTAGGTGGAGGTTTAATGGAACTCAGCTTATTCATCTCCTTTTCCCAGTCCCTGGATATCCTACACAAGCTTATTTAGAAGCCTACCAGAAATTACCTAGGTGCTGCACAGAAATGATAAAGTTTCATCCAGAGGTAATTCTCACTACATTTTCACAATTTTGCATAAGTGCCTCTTAAAATCAATCTAAAATTTTTTCAGAAGACTTTGGAGAAGGTTGAAGTTCACCATGGTTGAAAGTGCCTGAAGTTATGGTCCAGACAGTTTCAGCTAGATCCATTTGTCTCCAATTTCCATCAGCACGGCAGGCAGGTAACATTCTGAGGAATGGTTTGAAGTGCATCCTTAGAGGAGCAGCTTATGTAACAACTTGTGCTAAAGTGTACCTTCTCTGATACAAACTGGATTACATTGAGAAAGCAATTTCCTTGTGTTCAGATTAGTACCACTTGTTTATAAGCAAGCACCAAAGAATTTCCTCTGAATATCATTTAGATATATCTTCACCGTGAACTATGTTATTTTTATGGTTTATTGCATAACCATCTCCTTTCTTGGCATGCCACTAAGAGCTGTAAGTAAATTCCAGAGCTCTTCCACCTCCTGGTCCGTAGGAAATTATTTAAGTTGAATATGAGGTAAAAAATGCCATAGTTTATACATGCATTATAATTAATATATATATAATAGAGCAAATGAAATATTTTGATTCATTCCCTTTCCTTGTTTTTGTAATCCTTTCTAAGGCAAGTTCTTGTTTTTAAAAAGCGTTTCTTATAAATTGAGATAGAAGATCTATTACCCCCAGCCAGTCTGGATGGTTAATTTGCACATCTTTGTTTTAATGCATACAACTACTTGAAATGCAGGCATGAGTTCAAATGACCTACTGCTTTTAGTACAAAAATGAAAATGTTTATCATGCCATTAATATGAAACATGCAATCTGTGAACTGTAGGCATGCCATGGACTAATTTTTCTTTGTTGCAACCTCAAACAGGTAATGTTTTGACCAGATATGTAACCTCAGAATCTGGGCAAAAGCCATTAAGTGAAATCTTAATAATTTCCAAAATGTCATCTTTATTCTTCTCTGGGCAGCAGCCTGGCTGGGCTGTGGGGTGACCTGAGCAGAGCTTCCCTTTGTCAGAGTTTCCCAATACCATCTCAGGGTAACTTCCTGGACCATTTCAGATGGGGAAACCTTGCTGCACTCATCCTGTGACCTTGCCAGAGCTGTGAAGCTGCAAGGCAGGACTGGGACAGGCTCTAGCTGATAAACCTGTCTCTCAACTTGCTCAGGCTGCATTGCCATGCTGGCCACAGCCAAGAGCTTTTCTTTGGCCTCTACTGCACTCATTTATAAAAACCAACAAAAATTTGCTGTAATTTGTGGCTGTGCTTGCAGGACAACCTCTCAGCACTCCAGTGTTCAGTTAGTAACTCTGGCACTGCTGTTGCAGTCTGGTCACAGCTCCTTCAATGACAGGTGAATTACAAAATTCACCTTAGAAGCTATGTTCTTCCTTGGATAATTGGCATTTTGAGAGCTTTACAGAGAAGGCAGTGGAGACAACATGTCAGTATTAAAATAAAGACAATGCTTTGGGGACTCCAGAATCTGGTGTAATTTGCATTTGGACCTCTGGTCTCTACTTCAGAAGAGCAATTTTAAATAATCTCTTTATTAATGAGCTATACAATGTTTTCCTTGTTTTTCAACATAATAGCTGAACTACCACATTAATTATGCATCTTTGGGGATTTTTTTACTTGGTGCATTTTGAATGCCCTTCAGAGAGAGGGAGGTTTGCAAGTCTGGCAAGGTTTCTCTGAGGGAATAAGAAATTTCTCCTCTTAATTTCCAGTTGCTTGTAATAAGTTGAATGCTGTCTTTGGTGCAACTGAACTAAATCCACTGGAGTAACAGAAAATGTGTCCTTTTTTTACAAAAGAAAAGTGTTACCTGGATCTGGGCTTAAATGCTTGCATTTTGGTCAACACTTATGGGTCAACACTTTAATACAAAATCCTGCATTCAGATTTGGATGTGCTCACAGAAATGAGTTAGGGGAGGCTTAGTTTAGATATCAGGAAAAGGTTTTACACCCAGAGGGTGGTTGAGCACTGGAACAGACTCCCCAGGGAAGTGGTCACAGCACCAAGCCTTACAGAGTTCCAGGAGTGTCTGGACAATACTCTCAGGCCCTGGTGTGACTCCTGGGGTGTCCTGCCAGGAGCTGGAAATGGCAGTCATGGTGGGTCCCTCCCAACTCAGAATATTCTGTGACTGTGATTCTGTGTAATACTTGACATGTGAAGTGGCTCCTGGACTTGATGTTTCACCAAATGAAAACTCCTCCTTTCCTGGTGCAACGGGCCTTGGAAGTACAGAGATTGCTTTGCTCTTCATTTTATTGTTGCTGCAGGAGCATGTAACAGGGAGCCCTGAGCCTCCTTTCCTCCCCCTATTCTCTACCCTCCCATTTTCCATAGATTTTAAAGGATGCTTAAGCATTCCCTTGGGAACTGCAGTCCTAAAAAATGAGGATAATGACCTTTTCATTGTGTTTTAAGCTGCCTTTTACTTAGGTGTCTGTCAAGGGAGTAATTTCAGAGAAATTGTATTCTTCTTAATCTGCCCTGAGATCTGATGGTACCATTTTAATTTGAGTTAGGAAGCCTAGCTGTACCTTGCTTTTCACCAAACTCCTCTAGTTTAATAAACTTACATTTAGATTTGCATTAATTATTCCTGAACCTGAGATCTTCTTGAAAGGTGGCAACTGAATGAGCAAATACAAAATAGTTTAGTGAGAGAACTTGTCAGAGGAAACATTTGGCAGTAATTTGAGTAAATTATAGAAAAAACACCAATGGACTCTTCAGATATTTTCTAGAGGGATGTTATTTTTTTCATAACATAAGAACTCATCATTTGCTCCTGAAATTAATAGCTCTGTTTTTATTTTTAACATTCATAATTAGACATTAATTTGCTCTTTGAATGCTTGCATTTCAAATTCTACAATCATTCCCTTTTGAGCAAGTACTATTCTGAATCTCTGGGAGAAAAATTCATGACGATGAAGTATATTTGAAGTGTTACAACATTATCTGGGTGATTTATTTTTACATTCACGTGGGACACAGCCCCATCCATGAAGTCACTGTAAGAGTGCAGGAAATCCAATAAAGGCTTTCACAGAACAAACATACTGTGCAAGTCTAACCCTCACAACATCCTACACTAACCTCTTCTTTCTGCTTTTAAATAGAACTTTTGCAATGCATCTCAAGAATTGTTTCAAATTGCCTCATGTTTCTTTGGGTTTTTTTCCCCTATGCTGGTTCTATGATTTCTCTGTCATTCCTCAATTATTCCTCAGGACAATGATTCAGGACATCTTTGCATGCCTGTGATGCACCTTTCCCTTCATGGGCACAGCCACAAAGAAACCTGAAGCTGGGAGACTTTCAGCCATCAGTTTTTTCTGGCCTATAGAGAACATACTGAAGTGTGGTGGAAGTATTTGTGGCTAGAACATTGTTAAGTACATATCAACACAAGAGAGGCATCACTGACCCCTCTCCTTGGAATGCATTCCTCTCAAGGACAGAATTAGCCACTAGCAAGCTGAAAATTTCACAAATTCAAAAAATCAGACCCACATTTATCTTAGATGCATCTAAGCCTGTGACAAAACTGTCCCTTTGCAGAAATGCTGGGATGCAGGAAAAAAAGGTACTATTTGGAGAAGGAAAGCAAACTGCTATATGCTTTTGTACTACAGTACTGTTTTCAGGAGGTGTTTTGAACACTTTAGTGCAATAAATAAAAGAAATAGAGCTAATAGGTTGCCTTGAACCTCTGTTATGAGGAGGAAAATAGTAAGCAGATCTCATATTCGAGGAGGCTGAACACATCAGATGTCAGCCTGACATAATGACATCTCTGCTGTAGGCTGCAACTGTCTGAGGCAGGAGAGCTTCCTACAGAGAGAGCATCATCCAGGGGAATCAGTTCCTCATCTTTCAAGGAATTACACTGCTTAAAAGACACATTTGTTTCCCACTGTAATGTTATTGTACAGTTTTCTGTACTGATTATTTTCAGTCTTTAAATTGGGCTTTTACTTGTGTGTTAGCAGTCTGAATTTAATGTCTCGTCTGTGCCTGGGGTAAGAAGTGTATACCTTGCTTTTATAATACAGTCAATTCACCTCTCAGGTTTCAGACCAAATGCTCTTGCTGCAGGGTTGGAACAATTACTAATAAAATAATTTCAATCAAAATGAAATTGTCATAATGTAATTATGTAATAATATATGTGTATAATATAAGTATTGGGAATAATACATACACATTTGTGTGCTATATAGTGGAGAATATCTTCCTCCTATTAAAGATGCGGGCACACGTGCAAAGATAAATGACTGGCCCAGCAAAAATCTCTGCTGTTTTTCTAGGCAAACAATCCCAACACAGAAGCACAATGGAAAATCATTTGTGAAATAGAATTCAGAACAGGTCACTGTAGCTGCTGGGAGGGTTATGCTGATGAGGATCAAGATCAGTAGTTTATCTACAGTTTGTATTCTAATTTGTCAAAATTCCTGAATAATTTTAATGTGATTCAAATGTGTAAGGCAATTAAATGTGACATTCCATAGCCAGAGAGCACAGTCTGTTTCTCTTCAGTAGGTTTAAAACGAGCCCTAAAGCCTTTATAAGACTTGCTGTGTGGGAAGCCTCTAGAATGGCTAGAGGCATGAATTGAATGTACTGTAAATAAACTGTGGCATGAAAACTTTCACTAGTGCTCAGGGAGGAGAGAAAATGCTGATGAATGTTGAAACGATAACATTTGAATGCAGTGGGTAGCTCCTGCCTGACACACATTGGGCTGGAGCAGAGAAAAATTGATTAATTCAGCCAGCACAATGAGGGGGAAGCCTGACTCTGACACTGCCATTAAATAGGAAAAATTTTGACAGGTAAGTCAAGTTATTCTATATGTTTTTTTCATCACTCTTATAAGTTCCTGAGGAGCTGCTACCCTGGTGCCTGCTCTGCAAATGTTGTTCTGCAACATCAGGGGACACCATGATTTTCTCAGGTATGCCCTGCGAGCCCACAGGGAAACAGAATCCTGTCCTGATTTCCAGTCTCTATTTCATGGACAACAGGAAGCAGACTCAGCAATAATAATGGCAAGACAACTGTAACCTCAATCCTGAGGGCCTGGGAGGTTCCCAGGCTTGGCTGCTCTTTCTCCTTTATTTTCTGGTGGGTCTGACTTCATTCTGTTGTCTGTTGTTTGTCACTGTGAATGCTAGGCTAGGATTGTGTACCCTAAGACACAAAATGGAGACATACCTCTCACTCTCATGCTCTTGCTTTACTTTTTACCTCCTCTCACCCCCACCAAGTATTTCAGCTGTCCCTTGCACTGTGCATGCCACAGATTTCAAAACCTGCCCAGACAGCCCATGGAATCTCCATCACTGATGTAATGAGGGAATGTTGCTGTGTGGATACAACTATTACTACAGTATCTGTATAGCAACTGAGAGCCTTAAAGGCATCATCTGAGACTTGTGCTGGTTCAAATGGGATCAAAACCTGGCTGTCACCAGCCTCTGAAAGAGTAGCTGAGAAAGCAGCTTTGCTAGTTGCTGTCTGCCAGCAAAGTTGCAGTCATGAGTCTTCTCCCAGGCTCTTGCCAGATGTGCAGCTCCCGTAGAATGTGAGTGTGCTCTGCAATGAAGTGGAAAGCCTTTCTCAGATGGGGGGTCCTTCCTTATCACCTCCTTAGCAGCTGCAGCAGTCCAGTCCAGTGGCCTCACTTGACAGTCCTGCTTCTTTGAAGTCTTCCTTGTTTTGTTGTTTGCTTTGGTTGTTTTTCTCCAGCAAGAGCTATTTCTTTCAACAGCTGTGTGAGTCTTTATCCACTCAGCAGGATAATATCCAGAGCAATTCCTAAGTATCAGTGTCTAGCTGGTGTGGATTTCACTAATGGAAGAAGGTGCAGATGTGCCAAGGAAGTTTGTGGCCAGGGTGGTGTCTTTTTTTGAATTGATCTTTTTTGTGTGAATTGATAAATAGCTTTGGCTTGCAAGGGAATATAAACTGCAGGGTATTGAGAAATATGATACATGCAGTGTCAGTGTCTGTGGAAAAATGAGGTGGAGCCCAGCTGTTCTATAGTAATTTCCAAATACTGTATGCTGAGACTTTTGCTCTTTTAGTTTAAGAAGCTTTGCAAGGAGAAAGGCCTTGCAGGGGAGAGGGAGAGCCCAGGGTGATGGATTTTCTTCAAATACTGGTAGTTCAAATAGTGCCCTTCATTTCTCTGTATGAGGTATACATAGATCTGAGGCGATGTATTTTAGCCCAGGGACTGACCTGTGAATAGGAAATGTTAATTCCACATCCAATGGGGAAAAAAAGCTGAGGATAAGAAAACATGGTATTTGGTGATGGTAGGCAGTAATGCAATATGCATGGTCTGTGCAATTATAATCAAGAGGTTATTATGCCAAGTATTGTATAATCAAGTAATAAGAGTGAATCCATCCTTTATAAGACTAAAGGATAAAAAGATAGAAGAATTATCCTAACTTCTTATAAGGATAAAATATAAATGTTGGACAAATTACCTATTTTGTAAGGTTTGGAAGTTGTGTGTGCATTTTCATGAGTTTAAAGTCAGGTTGCTTGAGTGGGAGCAACACTTTCTCTCTAAACAAAGCAGAAATTTAAAGTTCAAAATAAAGTAGTCTTAGAAGTCAGAGACAAGCAGAGTTAAGAGCTGAAGCAAGAAATCAAGTTTAATTGGTGTCATCTAAGAGTGCCAAAAAGTGCATTTCATCTTCATCATCAATAGAAAATGAAAGAAAGGCAAAAGGCCGTCCAAAACCTATTTTAAATAAAATACTTGTTTGGAGTCTTTGCAAAGGGTGACTTCACTGGATTTGTTTTGTTCCCACACCTTGGCTTTCTGCACTCTGAAATCTCACTAATGAGCTGTTTACTGACATTCTTTTCAATTAGACCATTTCTCCTTGAGTAGCGAGTGTTATTCTGTTGAACTGACTTAGTTTCAGGATTGTTTTTCCTTACTGACACAAGTCAGGTCTTTATAGGAAGGATGACAGCTCTTGCAAAATCCCCAATATCACTGCAGTTTGCAAAATATGATTTTTTTTCCTCTTTAAAAAGAAGTCAGGAAAAAATGCCAAAATCAGATTGAAAGAAAATAGTCTGTATCTAAAAGCCTTTTTCCTGGGACATCTTCATAATTTACCCTGAAAATCAGGGGAATATAGTAAATGTTGTGACTGGAATGTTTTACTTCATTTTGTGCTGACAGAGCAATCATCCTTGCTCTGCCTCCATTGCCTTATCTATCCTTGCAGCTTGTCAGGAATTTCCAAGTTGGTTCAAAACAGCAAGATGCAAGTTCTCAGCTCAGTTACATACTTTCTCTGGAGTGTGTGTATTCTCTGGGAAAAACATGGACCCCCCCCACACTTTTATTGTAGACAACCATGAATTAATTTGGCCATTTAATAGTTTGGATGTACAGATTAATTTTTGAATTTTCTTTCTTCTAGTGCCAGGTCTTTCCTTCCTCACCTTCAGGTTGTTGTGGACTCTGAAAACACAGGTAACTGGGCATGAGTCAGAAAACAATGATTCAGTTCCTGTGCTAAGGCTGAGCTTGAAAACTTGAGCTTTCATTCTTTATCTGTTTCTCAAGTTATAGCATAAGCAAAAGGCCAAGAGCCTTAAAATCTGCTAAAACTAAAATAGCTAACTCCTTACTATCTCTCTGGGATTAGGCATGTCATCTTAGTGTAACTCCCAGGGCTTTGGGGATAAGAGCATTTCCCTCATTTGTGGAAGATAAAGACTGTGAAGTGCTGAAGGTCCATTGAAATAAATTGACAAATTTAAGTCAAGTGAACATAAATCCAGATTTATCTCCTTGCCAAAAATAATCCCACCAAAGTCAATACTCGTAATTTATCTGTTAGAAGTGCTGCTGTTGTCCCCACTTCCTCGGGTTGGTGGCACAGTGGTTTCCTGAGGTGAGAGGTTCTGTGCTGTCTAGACATTCAGTGTAGATCCTCCTCCTCCTCCTCATGTCACCCTACACAACTGGCCTCCACATAAGGAGGATTTCTACTGTAACATTAAATGCTCTACTTTAACAAAAAACCTCTTGAGTGGGAGCCTGCTGAAATTTATTACCCTTATGTACTGAGGACGCTTTTATTCCTTGTGATCTGTTTTTCAATGTCACATGTGAAAACCTGGAATGGGAAAGGATGCTGGCTGACATTGACATTGCAAATTTAATAATTCTGGGACTTGCTGCTGTTTCTCTTCTTCTAAATCATAGAGCTGTCATTGCTCGGCTGGGTGTAGTAAATACTGCTGTGGCTCTGCAGCTTGTGTGTGTCTGCTCTGACTCATAAATTGCAAAGGAAAAATTAAAATGGGTGAATATATTTCAATATTCATTCATTAGAGCTGACTTCAAAAATTAGAATTTTCCTGAATAATCACAGTTAGAGTACTAATGTATATATATCATGATGGTTGTGTTGTTGAGGAGGCACTTAACTCCCATCAGGAATATTTTACAACAATTGCATCTTGTATTAATGCATCTTGTTTTGGCCCTTGCAGATAATGTTCTCCCTCCTCTGGCATAGACTAACTGTATGCAGGGAAGATCCTCGCCTCAGCAAGAAGGGGTGGGAGGGGTTTTACCACTCTCCACAGGTGTGGCACATGGGGCTGACAACATCCTCAAGGAGCTCCCATCTGGCAGAAAAGAGTGCCTCTCTGCAGCATGGGGGCAGCAGGAGCCTGGGGAAGAGAGAGCTCTGGGGCTTGGAACAGCAACCTTCCAAAACCTTGGTGCCTTGGACATTAAGCTGGTGTCCAAGAAAGACCTTGTGGGGTACAAAAGGAACAAAACCTTTCATTGCATGAATATTCAAATTACTCATTTTAACTACAGCTAAACAAGACCTCTCAATTACTAAAATACAGTAAAAAAGAAAATACCAAAGAGAAAATAATGTGAGAGGCTGGAATGAATGACGGGTTGTTAAAGAATGACTGAATCACCACAGTTGTTTTTAACAATGAAGTTTGCTTTCAAAGACATGGAGGAAAGATTGGAAAAACAATGAAAAACTTCTGGTAATGTTGATATAAGTCATGTAGCCAACATGCCATGGTTTGATGCGTGCAGAGCAGTGTGTCTGGTCGTTAGAAGCTGCTCTAATCTCTGTAGTCCTTTCCTTGGAAAAGGTACAGAACGTATTATCACTGTTCATATTTAAATGCTCTGGTTTTCAGCAGTAGAAAGGTCAGGAGGATGTTCCTTGAAGAGGTTAGTGCAGTTAGTGTCCTGAAAGGAGTGTCCTCCAAAACAAAAGTATGAGAGGACTTCATCTACACAATTTAAGCAATATTTAAGGAGACATATAACCATAGTCTGTAAAGATTACAAGGGTACAAACAGGTACAAACACGAACAGCGGATAAGAATTTTATATGAAAGTCCAAAGGATGTCAATTAGGACTTTAAAACTAAACAAGGGAGAGCTAATCTAAATAGCTGCATAATCATGCTCAGTAATAGACTATGGAGTGAAAATTCTTTTTAATGAAAAGTGCTGGAAGGGAAAAGAATTAATTTGATTAATTTTCTAGTTTGGGTCTAGAAGTTAGAAACTGTTGAGTCGAAAAATACCTGAGCTATGGCTTGCCATGATTTAAACTTAAAATTTTAACTATTTCTAGATTAGTTTAACAAAAAAAGTTTAACAAAAGTGATTAACAAAAGTGACCTGCATTATTCATAATTATTGAGGTTTTGCACATTTTTTAAGAATAATTGGGAGTGAGAAAATATATATCAAGTGCATTTTCTTTCCATGATTTTGTAACAGTTTTGCACTGTTATTCCTGGTGAATTATGACACATTTCCCTAGTAACATTTTTGTATTCTTGTCTGTTTTGATATGTGATTCAATATCCCTGACTCTGATCTCTTTCAGTCCCTTTTGTTTCCCCCCGATCAGTGTTCTGTGTCATATTCATTCTGCTTTTGGTTTTCATCATTAAAATGACATTTTTTATCTTCTGCTTCACCGCACTGTTGGGGACTTGCCACTTCTTTTACTTGCCCTTTCTATTCTTACTCATGGCAAATCAAATAATTAATCAAATCAAAACTCTTGCAGTAGTTACCTACAAATCCTGCATGTGAAATTTGATTTGGAAAAGTAAGGTTTATGTAGCAGCATGGAGACACCTTGGCACTCTTATAATGCTTAAGAGAAAATTGAACATTTATGTCCTTGGGAAAAGGTATTTCATGGCAAATTCTCAGCCACAAGAGTGGAGGGGTCAGTGGCACTTTGGCTGAAGATCTGTTGTGTTGCTTTCTGGAGACACTTGTCATTAAATGAACATAAGAGTAGAGTTTATCAAAACCACATCTACTTGAATGAGGAAGGGCAATCAGCTCTTCTGAGAAGGATCTTTCAGGTGCTGTTGACTGCCAGAAATGTCCTTTACAAGGTAAGTGCTCTGAGGAACATGGTGGAAGATCTACTACCCTTTTTTTCTGGGTTCAGGTTTTTTCTCTGCCTTTGTCTCTTTTGAACAAGGTTCAATCTCCTAAAATCTCAGTGACTATGAGTCTGTACAAGCAAGTTGTCTGATGGCACAGCAGAACTCTGTTGGCTCTTTTCAGTATCTCCAAAGACATACTCCAAAACTCATGATTTTTCTGGATTACTTCCTCCTGGTGTGAAAACTGAAGGCAAGCAAAAAATTAAGACACTACCACAAAGAAAATCTGAATCTATTGTGAAAACATCTATCATTGTTCTGTCCTTATGCTTCAGATCTCTCTCTCCTGCTCTAAATCTAAACTTATTATGACAAAATGAACTCCCAAATACCAGGAATAAATCCTTTATTATAATCTTTTAAAGTTGGCTTTTTTTTAAATTAAACTAAACCATGTTATATCTGTAAATCTGAGAAAATTTTGGTGAATTATTGAAACTTTTTCCCATGTTCATAGGAAATTATCAAATTTACCATCAGTTTTTCTAATTAAGGAGAAATTTTAAATCAACACATTAAAGTGGAAGAACTTTTATAGCCATTTTGATCGATTTAGTTGAAATTAATTATAGGGTAATATATTGTTCTGTAAGAGAATTCATTACAGAAAAATGTTGCAAGGTTATAGGCTATGTTACAAGAAAAGAACCCCTGTACTAATTGGCTGAAAAGGCTGGTTTAATCTATGTATTAGTGCATATAAGCTGAGAAAAAGAGTTAAGTGAAGCATAGAAGCAGACTTTGAAACTGCAGTAGTATGAAAGAAAATAATAGAACAGGATATTGAATAATCAGAGATATAATATCTAGAAGAAATGTAATTTTGTGTAATTGCCAAAGTAGCACTTTAGGTCAAATAATGAAAAATATTATAAAAGGATTAGTCTGACACTGTGTTCCAGTTCATAAATTACACAATTTACTGTTCCATAGCTTAGATATTTTCTTAGGTGAGGTAACAGTTAATTTTCACGTCTTCCATACAAATCCTTTTATTCATTGACCGGAGAAACGAATGTATTGCCTTAGAGACTGTCTAAATTTTATATACCTGAATGAGTCAACAGTGAGGGGTTTTTTTTTCACATCTGGTTCCTATCTTGGTGTTTCAAAGGGGAAATAACAGCTCTTCTGGATCTCCAAGTCAATTTACTGCAGGTCGCGTCCTGCCATAAGTAGCTCTTGGCCTTTGGAAACCTCACTGTATGTGTTTATTATCGACTTCATGGAATTATTTGCAGCCTGCCCTACCTCTCACACTCACTGTGAGCAAGTTTGGGAGCAAAAAATCACAAGGCATGTGACAGTTTTGTACTGAAATGAGCAGCACTTTGGAGATATCTCGTGCTTTACCTGTGTGATATTATTTGCTGCCATTATTCTCCACAGTGCTGCACCAGACCCTGGAGGAACTGCAGGGACTTGATCTTCCAAAGAGCACAGCAAGTACTTGCACACATCATAATGGTCAAATTTTTATGTCATACACGAAGGAAATGGAGAGCAATGGGAGTTATTCATGCCAAGTGCATTGAATCTGTGGCCCCATGATTGAAGATTATGTGGGAAATGAACAGTTCTGTAGACCTGGCTCATAGTTAGTTGCCAGGTAACTGCTTTCAGAGAATCAGCAGAAAAAGTATATTTTCTTAATACCTATTGAGTAGATCATTATTTTAGCTTTACAAGGAGCTAGTTTATATTTCCACAGTGATCCTACTGGTTACTGATTACCACATACTGCACTAACCAGGGTCTTTCCCCATACATGTGCTGTCAAGAGTCAGTATTTTAGGAATAGGATATGTGAACATGACTTAAAATAATTATTAAATATTTATTGCTGTAGTCTACCTCTTACCAAGAGGAATACTGAAACCAGGAAGAAAATCCACAGGACTTCCCTTTTGCTCCTTTTTGGTTTTCTCCTCCTCTTGTTTTGCTCTCTCCCTTTTCCTCCTGTCCCAGGTGTACATTCCATAATAGTGAAATGGTGAGAAACAGAAAAATTGCTGGAGGAAATGCCAAAAGTACAGGTAAAAATACATCTTCTTGGACTCAGGAGTAAAGGCTACAGATGGCCAGACTTTCCTTAGGCTTTAGAAAAATCATAGTTAGAAATACCAAGCTACATGTGAAGAAAGGGCAGCTGTGGACTGTAACAGTCCTAAAGGCATAAAAGATTGTGTCAAGTATGTGAGTAGTAGAGGAGGAGTTTACATCACTGGTTTTTGATTTTCTGTTTTCATTCAGTATGCAGAACCCTGTCTAGTGAACTCGAGACTGTGGATAAACATTGTTTTTTTCCTTGCTTACTTTCAACAGGCTGATGAGAAGTCATCCTCCCACACCCAGAGGCCATGGGCTGTGAACCAGTTTTCTCTGTAGCTTACAGAGAAAGAGAGACTCCTTTAGAAGGCAATCCAGTTCAGGAGCTTTAGTCATAAACTTTTGCTGTACTGTTGCCCCTCGGAGCAATTCCATATTCTATTGAATGAAGGGAAAAACAACCCCAAAATATATCCACTGGTGTCTTTTATTAAGTTATGCAAAATACAGTATTAATTATGACACTGCATGCATTTTAGACAATATAAATGCAAGCCTACAGAAAATGTGACAAAGAAACCCTCAATTACTTTTGAGGTAGTATACAAGGAAAAATAGGAAAGCAGAAACACAGTGGATTAAAAGAACAAAATATTAGTATCACTTTGTGCATACATTAGTCACTCATAAATACATTTGTATGAAATAAATTAAGATACAATTCCATTCTTGTTGAAAAATATACTTCTTCAAATTCACCATTCTTGTTTGTTTTGATTTCACATGACATTTTATGGTATTTCATCAGGTGGGTTTATTTTTTTTGTCACTGCCATCATGATTTTACCCTTTTCCTCCAAGAATTTAGGCACAGATGGCCTCATGCACAAAAATAAATAAGAAACCTGCTTGAAGGGAAAAGAATTCTGCTCAAATAGCTTAGGATAGTCTAATAAATACATTTTTGTTTATAAAAATATTTCAGGTTTATAAAAGAGGGGAGGGGACAGTCTCCCATGTGGAAAGGATGTCAAGTGAAAAGTGCTATATAACGTTTTCGAAGAGATTTTGTTTTAAACATATAGTACCATTATGAATATATATTTTATAATAATCCTGTTTCTTGGAACCTTATTGTTCTCTAGGAGTATCAAATGCTGTTTCCTTCCCTTTGTTTGCTGTCTTATTGCCACTGGGGAGATGCCTAGTTCAGAAGGGTTCCGTATAGCTGTGCTTTTGTAAGGCTGTCCTTCCGACTCAGACCAGTGCTCCCAGTCCGCTGGAACTGTGGCTGTTTGCTGTGAACACCCGAATGGCTTCCTTGATCCATGGAAGACTGGTGGATTTCTGAAGCCTCCACTGAACTCTGATTGAGTGACTCTGCTGAGCTGTTGGGGCTCACGTCCACGTATTCTCTTTTCAACACTGGGCTATTTTCGATGTTTTTGCTACTGCATAACTGGACAGTGATCCTTTCATTTTTTTGGTCTCTTGATTCTTTTGTTTTGTAAGTGGGCAATTTGTCCTGTTTACAGCTTGTGCTGATGTCAATGTTCAGGCCACTATCTGTTCTCAGGAAGCAAGAATCCACAAGTCTGCTTTGGCAGATGTCGTCTCCCTCTGAGCAGCTGTCTGCTTTGTAACTAGCGTAGATGGGGCTTGTTCGACTGTCCCCCTTCTTGATGGGGCTGCTGTAGTACTGCTCTGAGAAACTGCAGGGCGACAGCCTGCCAGTGTTCCTGTAGGAGTACGCTCCAATGTCCTCTACGCTCAGCTGCCTCCATCGCCCTGGCAAGTCTTCTTCTGAAAGGTGCGTGCTCCTGCACTCATTCCTCATTTTCTGGTTTGCTAAAGCCTGCTGTGGTGTTATGGCTGAGAAATGAAAAGGCTCGTTTGCATATGGAGGCAGAGTCCTGGTAAAAGTGGGTGAGTTCTCGTTGTCGTCGGCAAGCTCCATGTGCTGCGCGGGTTTGGGCTTGGCAAACCTGGGGCTTCCCTGGTGCTCGTAACCCGCTGGTGACTTCCTCTCAAACAGTTCCTCTCGGTTGCTCATGTAGATGGCCTGCTGGGAGGCTGTCAGAGTGTTGGCTTGGGCGTTCTCCTTCTCCTCGGACGTGACGCTGAAGCTGGAGTAGGAGCTGGAGGTTGGCAGAGAGGTAATGTACTCTGGGAAGGCTTCGTGGGAGAAGCTGGAATGGAAACCGTCTTCTTCGACAGTGCTGTCCGTGGAGTTTTGGGAGCGCAGGAACCCCACGTCTTTCACCTGCGTGTCCACGCTCTGCCTCCTCTCCCTCCTCCTCTCCTCGGGGCAGTAAAGGGCAGTGTCACTGCAGTAGATGTCGGACTTGTACTGGGGTCTTTGTCCGACTTTTCCAGCAGAGTCCTGGAAGTTGAGATCCCTTGTAGATGGGGTTGACAAGTGCGAGGACAAGCTGTTTGGGTCGGGTTTTTCCAGTACTTTGGCAATGACACAAGTAGGTATGGTATCAGCATAAGAGGTGTGGCATAAGGGGACAGAAAGGCTGCACCCGTGTTTTTCCAGGTGGATGCTGACTCTCTCCTGAAAGTCAGTTGGCAACTGCAACACAAAGACATGGCAAGGAGAAAAGAGAAAAGGGTACATGTCAATAAACGTGTCAGATGAGTGCTGTTTATAACCTTACAAAGCTCACCATACCTGGTTATTTGGCTAATGTGATGGCAATCTTTGTGCATTTCTGGAAAAAAATGTAATCAAATGACTTTTGTTTGTTTACTTAACTTTTGTACATCTTCATTTGCTTTTGCACATGGATAACATTGTGAAACTGAAATGTTTCCTTCCAAATTAATTCAGGTTGGATAGGAATGATCATAGAATTTCTCAGGTCAGAAGAGGCCTCTACGCTCATCAAGTCCAGCCATTAACCCAGCACTTCCAGGTTTATTTTACTGATGTAAATAAAAGATGTAGTACACAACAATCTTAAAAAGGCAGGTAGGGAATTACAGCCTACAGCAACACTTTCCAGTCTGTGTGTTTGGGTGTGATTTGCAGTCAGGGTGTGGGTGTGCAGAGATCTCTGCAGGGGTGAGGAAGGAGGAAGAGATCAGATTTATTCTGTTCTTCTTTTGCCTTTCCTTGAGCTCATCTTGCCTACAACCCCACGCCAAATTGGCTCCTGCCCTCCAGCATCACATTTGATAAACAATGCTGTTTGAAGATACAGAAAAGCTGACTAACACTTATAGAAGTGGTACTGGCTGCTGTGACAGGATTATTCCTGTGCTGGGAAGAAGCAGATCAAGCTGGCTTCCTTGCCCCTTCAGTTGGACACTGCTTGTCAGATCAACCATCCACATAAGCCTCAACATGTCCTAACACACTGACAGAAATAAGCACTAAGACCTGAATCCACATTGTGATTCCTGTGACATAATTAATCAATAATTCTGTTATGTATCAGAAATCATATAGACTTTTTTTAGACAGTCAGGATCAGGGCTGTGGATGGTGGTTTCACCTGCCATTCTGTCATGTGGACCAAAAGAGAGATGGAGATGACATTCCTTGGTGAAGCCTACTCAGGTATCACCAAGCATGCTTTCCTGTCAAATTTTATCTGCCTTGCTCACTTCAGATCTCTATCAATGATCAGACAGCAATATGAGAGAGGTTGTCTCTCAGTATTTCTTGCTGGAAATCAGAATTCATGTTTGGAATAAGTTTTAAGTTTTTGATTGTGATAGCTCCTTTGATATTCGTGTTGATTTATGCCACTTGGGAATTTATCCCTTCAATGCTGGGCTGAACTCTTAATCTACTCAGCACTTTCTTTTTATTGCTAGAAATCAAGTTCCTCTTTAGAAAATAGTCAGTGGTTAACCTTATGGCCTTAGCAATCCCACTTTCTCCTTAAATTTGTTCTTCCAGAGGAGAGAATACTACAAATACCTGTAGTTGTTTCTTTCCCATTTATTTTTGGCAAAGGAAATTTAAGGTGTCTGCTCCTTCTTATGGCCTCACATTTTGTAAGATATGGAGATCCTCGTTTGTCATCATTGGGAAGTTTTTAAAGCTGGTATAATCCCCAAACCTCACTGTGTTCAAAATATGGCATGTAGTGAAATGCCATTCTTGTTATTTGTAGTAGGACAAGTGTTTTTTCAAGCAATGCACCTTCCAGGATATTTTGGATTAATCATTATGTTGCTAATTAACTCATATGTCTTCCATTGGAAATAAATGATATTGCCAGTCTGCTGGCAGACAGCAGCATTAGTCATAGTAAGTACAGATGCAACAAAGATTGAACAAACAGGTTGTAAAATAGGCCTGGTGTAAATTGCCATAGAAATGAGAAAAAGAAATACAGTTAATTTAATGTGATGGGTACTTGTATGGGGCAGCTCTTATTTTAGTATCCTGTAGCACCACTCTTTGATCTATTTTATGTATGTTATTAAGATTATAAAATGTGTTAAAAAGAACATTATTTTGTGGGCATTGCACAGGTAACTGAAATTACTAAAATGATACTGCTATCACATTACTATATTGTACTACAATTTAGGTATCTGGATAACATAGAACATTTTATCAGGCAATGTTTGCATTTGTAAAGAATTTATTGGCTGTGACAGCACATTCACACTTGCTAAATTAATAAATGCTTGGACTTATGAGTGGAGACTGCCTATTTAACTGAGTGTATGGCAGTCTGGGAAATTGTGGGGAGAGCTCACATCTATAATAGTTTTCTGCAAATAAAGGATTAAATGCTTTTAAGGTCCTAACTAGAACAGGTAGGGTGCTTTCAGGTGTGAGTAATGCCATGTTAATTCCTCAATACAATTTGCTAAGGAGAGTCAGTTAACAGGAGAAGTTAAGAGGACCAAGATAACAGTTAACTTGGAAGTTCTGTCTCTGTTCCATAAAATCATTGCCTGTTGACCAGAAGAACCTTGCTCCACCTTTATTTACCAGGGTTGTACAGTGCTCTGAAGCCACCTACTGACTCAGAGATGGTTTTTATATTCCAAATTTAATTTTGCAATAAGCCATTGCAGAATTGCACGAGAGAAGCCACTCAGGGGGATGCTGACCTGATGGGACTGATGAGGGAAAAGCTATTCTCTGTAACCTTCACTGAAGCAATATATGTGAGGAAGGTGCTATTGCTTTGTGCAGGGCCTGGATCCCTAAGGAATTACCTTGTTTACTAAGATAATATTTACCTCCCCTTTAAGGAGCTTATTTTTCAAGCCTCGTTTCCTTGGAAGCGAGGATTATTAATTAAAGTTTACACCTTGGAAATCAATCATTCGGTGCTCTGGTTTCTTTAGAAAAAGATATTTGTTCTGGCAGTCCATTTTAAAATTCGGGTTTGGAAACTAGCTGGACTGGAAAATAGCTTCAGGAGGAAAATTGATTATATCAGAATCTCTGACGCCTGTAAGTTGTCATTTCCCTGCTCTCACCCCTCTGCTCCTGCACAGCATTTTGCATTCTGGAGTTCACAGCACTTGGTGCTGCTGAAACCTTTGTTTTACAGGCAATCAGTGCAGGCCCATTCTGCTGCCTAGGAGAGGTTTGGGGAAAGAGAGTACTTTCCAGTTCCATCACGGGCTGTGATTTTGTCAGCTTCTGTGGCTTCAAAGAGGGTGTGTGGAGGAATAAAAGCCTTAAGGGCAAGCAAATTCTGGAATTGATACCTGCAAAATATCCTGTTTTCCTTACAATATTTATGTCACTGAACAAGTTTGGTCAGTTACCTCTGAAAGTTTATGTGCCCTGTCGTAGTTCTTGCTGCATTGGAGAAGCTGAGCAGCTAAATTGCAGTCCTTCCTGTAGAGCTCCTGGAAAAAAACCAAAAAAATAACATCTTTAAAGTTTGCAAAGCTCTTGTGGCTTTCAGCCTTTCTCCCATGCCTGATCAATGTTTTCAAAATTCACTTTGGGGAGATTTGGAGCATACTTTAATTTCTAAGCAAATTAAGATGCTTTGTTGTTTCTTCCACAACCCAGAGATATTTCTCCCTTTGCTCTGTGAGGGCTGATAAAATTACTAAGAATAAACTTTTGAGACCTGCTACAACAGAACAGTAATCTGCCTTTCAGAAGATGGATACTTACCATTAAGAACTGAATTTTATACTGTTAACATGCATGGTACTGTGAAGGCTAAAAAACATGATCTTTTAAGAAAAAAGAAAAAATTTACTGGGTATTTCCCAGACCAGCAGTAAAATACCACTTTACAAAGTGCTAAAATAATCTTATGAGTCTGGGGGAGAAATTAATTACAGAAATAGACGTTGTGTGGTTTTTTTTAAAAAAGGGAGACTCTTTCTGATATTTCTTGATGGTTTCTGGCTCCTACTTGTAGAATGCAGCTATAGAAATATATTAAATCTCACTGCAAATATTTGGTGCTGCAGAACAGAATATTTTCACTGGGCAAGAAATTACTGTGAGAATTCCACACAGGGAAGGAGAGAATTTAAGCAAGCTTCTGATACTATCTTTGTATTGAATGGCTCCAACAGCCTATTTAATGGGAAAATTCAGCACACAGATTTGCCCTTCACCTAAATTTAATTTAGCACACATGGCTATGTAACTGTATCCTTCAACCAGTATCTCTGGCTCCCTGAAGTTAAGAGTTGTATTTTGTTTTTCATTTTCCTTATTTAGTTGCATTAAAGCCAAAGTTGGCTTCAGAAGCTGACTTTATAGATGGCCAAAGATGAGCTATACAAAGCATAAAAGTGCTATAGGCACTGGGCTGTGTTAACCTGTAAAAATTAGTATGCGTTTATAGACAAAAGGTGTGGAATATTGATATAATTTGGATTTTGTCTGATGTTAATGTTACAATTTTATTGCATGCCAATTTTTATGGCTCCATTAATTCTCTTAAAGACTGATAAAGAAATTTTCTGTGAAAAAGATATTTCCTCTGTTTTAAAGTATCATTTTAAGGTATTCTGTAATAAGAGATGCAACAAGATGTTCTTGTGAGTCTTTGAGGGATGGTGATAGTTGTCCTGTGAGCATTAGTTCCTATATCTTCATGTTTAGACCTTTAGACACTTTTGCTTTGTGATTTTTTTCTCTGTCTTTGTGTGATTTTATACATGCCTCAAATGTACTGGGGAGACATTCATTTATGTGGGTGTAAAATTTTATATTAGGACACACTATTTTCATTCCTGAAAAAGAACCCAATTCAATTTAGAAGTAAACTCTGTTGCACATGCATGTGATTTTGATATGTTGCATGCACATTAAACCCAATATATTTTACTGCACAATGTATAGCACAGACAGGTACTCTGAGTCCCATATGGCATTTCCAGGCACACAAAAATTATATCTCTCCAGAACCTAATCTTTTCTTCAAAAGCTCTGTGCCTCTCTTTCTGCTCAGTGGTTGTCATGGAGAGTACAAAAAGCATTTCTGACACTTTATTTTTAGCAGCTTTAAAAATTACTACAGAAAAAATTACATGTGAGCTACATGTGACACGTGTACCTTGTTCTCAACCTGCTGGGCCAAGCCATGTGACTGGGGTGACTCTCTCTGCTTTAGTGTTTGCCTGAATGGAAACCAGCCATATCTGTGGTAACTAGAACAATAACTAGCAAGTAATGCCAGAAGTGTTTCCCACAGTTTAAAATATGTTTTTGTATCGAGAGCATCATTTTACATTTCTGTCACAAGAGAGAGGGGAAATAAAATTGAAGAAAGAAATATTGCTGAGACAAAAACATTCTCCCCATGCAGGATTCTTCAGTTTATCACTTCTGTACTTATTAGGTATAATATTAGTGGTTTGTTCTGTTGTCTTTTATTTTAAAATTTGGAATATAACCTTTACTCTTATTAGTGATGCTACACACAATCATAGATTAACCCGGGCTGGAAGGGACCTGCAAGGATTATTAAGTCCAACTCCTGGCCCTGCACAGGACCATCTCCAAGAGTCACACCCTGTGCCTGACAGCATTGTCCAAAGTCTTCTTGAACTCTGTCAGGCTGGTGCTGTGAGCACTTCCCTGGGGAGCCCCTTCCAGTGCCCAACCACCCTCTGGGTGAAGAGCCTCTACCTGATATCCAACCTAAACCTCCCCTGACTTAATTTCATGCAATTTTCTCAAGTCCTGCAAGGGCAGAACTTCATCTGTGAACCAACCTCAAGTCTGAAGCAGTGGTATTGTTATTTGAGCCTCTGGACCATATTCTAGAGCTCAGAGTAAAACTATGAATACTGAAAACACTTCAAATGTGGGTTCAAACCTGACTCCATGAAGTAGTATAAATGCATGCATACTTAAAGGGAGAGTTCTGCAATTTTTTTCCACCTCTATTTTAAATCAGAAATAATTCCACTGGTTTCAGCTGAATTAGTCTGGAGGTATACCTGTGCTTCCAAAACCTGGATGTAGCCCATTACTTTTACCACACTCCATTACTTATAGCTGTTAGAGTTACGAAGTAACTCTTCTATCTACTAAACTTCTGCAAAAGTGAGGGGTCAGACTGGGAACTTTTGCTTCAGTTGGAAAGCTGTTAATTGCACAGGCAGAGTTCACATCAACAGGCATTTTAATGAGATCAAAAGCTCCCAGCTATGATTAAGAGTTCATGTGAAATATGGGAAGATTGAACATAAGATGCTGGAAAATAAGTGCTAAAATAAACATGTCTTCTGTAGATGAATTTTTTATTAAATGTGGAAGGAATGGCACAATAATGAACTAAATGCCTGCAATATTCTTCTCTTTGCTGTCTTTGTAGGTTTGTCTCAGGAAGGATTTAATGAGCTTGTTGCCAGCTGCACTACTCATGCCATTTTTCAGCAGTGTTTAATGAGATGGAGGGTGACAATTGCCAGAGATGTTCCCTGTTTTTGTCCCACACAGAGAGGTACAATTTTACACATGAACAGCTGCCAGGGGAAGCCTGGCTCCTGCTCCCTGCAGGAGTGGTCTGAGTGACCAGGCTGGGTCAGCCCTGCCTTCTGCTAGCACGGCTTGCTTGTGCTGGGCTTTTTGGTGGGCAAAGACTGAAAGATCAAAGAATTGCAGGAAATGTAGGGCTCTACACTGTGCTTAAAACCCTTCCAGCAAGTCCTCACTCCACACATGTGTCCCTGCAACAGCTCTGACCATGTGCGTGCACCAGTTTGCTGTACTGATGGCAAAATCAATGTGGGAATATTGCCATTTCTTAGAGTATTTTTCATCAGTTTCAGGCTGGACGTACAGAAAAAAATATCAATGAAAACTCTCACCACAACCTCATAGCATAAGGAGAGCTGGATTTACAAAATGAAGGGAACAAACAAACAAACATAAATTTTAACTGTTAAGGAAACAAGTTTCATTTTATGCAAACATAAAATATTATTCTATAATTTCATGGGAAGTGCAAGACCTAATTTATTTCTGAATATAATCTCAAAATGAATACAGTTGCATAATTAAATACTTACATTGTCTTCTGACAACTTATCTATCGTCACCTTGGCTTCTATTAAGTGATTATTGAGTGCAATTATTTCATGGCTCAAAGCCCGTTTTTCCTCTTCATAATGTTGACCCTGTGTAGAAAATGGAGTAGTCAGTGTTTTTTTCAGATAAAGGCCCACAAGTTGATGTCACTCTCAAATCCAGGGAAAAGCACAACAGACCAACAATTCTTTTTTCTTTCTTTCTTCCTCCCCCCACTTCCCTTATTTATTTTCTCCATTATTTTGCTATTTGTAGTTAGGAGATGAAGTTTATTTCCTTTAGAAATATGGATTGAGTTCAGGTTAGGAACACAGATTGAGTTCACCTTAAGAACCTTCACAAAAGGCTCTAGGTAGCCTGTGCAAAACTATTGCAATGAGCATCAATCAATGCACATCCCTTCTTAGTCCCAGGACAGGGCTCTAACATGGAAGGGACTGCAGCTGCTCTTTTACTATGAGAACGTTTCACTTATGCTATTATTTCCCATCCTCATAAGGAAAGAAGAACAATATTTAAAAAGAAAAGCAGTTTGAGCCAATTTCATTTTAGCTCTTGACTGTTCTGGCTGATTTAAAAGCCCTGATTAAGGCTGTTCATTTCTCAAGGTGAATGTTTACCTGATTGCAGGGTTAACACTCATTAGCAGAACATAACCCACTGTGGCAATATCAGGAAAACAGTCTGATTCAAATTTCTTTCTGCCCACTAATTTAATCTTGTTACCAGTAGGATGCAACTCTTTATTTTAAATGCCAAGAAATCAGTGGAAAGAATGAAATGCCACTGGCCCTTCCCACATTTTGTCTTATTTTGATTTGCAGTGTTTATTGTACTGCCTCTCATATCAAAAATCGTGTCCCAGTCATTTATAACCCTGCCTCCAGCCATACATTGGTGTTAAAATGTATGGTAGCTTCTGAGTGCTCTGAGACCAAGGCATCTTCTGTGCACTCAGAACTGCAACAAGAAGGTTTGAAAATTATCTTGACGGTCTTTTAGAAAGGTGCATTGCCATAAGAGCAGAAAGCAAACCCTAATATAAATCTGTTTTATTTAGTGAATCAATCAAGTGACAAATTCACTGTCTCAGTGGTGCTGAGGACAAGAGGCAACAGGTGGAAATTGGAACATGGGAAGTTCACCTGAATATGAGGAAGGAATTCTGTACTGTGAGGGTGGCTGAGCAGTGGAGCAGGGTGCCCACAGAGGCTGAGGAGATACAAAAAATCTCCCTGGACCCAATTCTGAATAAAGTGCTCCAGAATACCCTATTTGAGCAGGGAGATAAGACTAGATCTCCAAATGGATCTAGTGGATCCACTTCACTAGAAGTGAAGTGGTCCCTTCCAACCTCAACCATTCTGTGATTCTGTGAATGTCACTCCCATTTTCAGTTGCGAAGGACTGAAATTTCCCAAATGCCATATTGCCAGGGTCACACAATAATCTTCTGTCAACACACACTTGACCTCATCAGCTAATTGACAGCAATGGGAATTTGGTGTTTTTTGAAGTCCGAATGAATACCAAGGTTAATTATCCAGCTGCAAAGCACCAGCCTGTATTAAAGGAGGGTGATTAAATTGGAAGTGGCAGCTCTCATCCTAAGCTGCTATTTAAAGAAAAACACCTTCTCAAATGGCCTAAGCAAACCCACAGTTTGCTTTAAACTGTGCAGATATGATTGAAGTGTCTTTGTGAAGGTCTGGACTGGCCTATTTTAGTGTCAGTTTTCTATGGAGCCTCTGTTCCCTGCTGCTGCCAGCCCTCTCTCCTGACAGTCCAGCTGTGTCTGGAGGCTGTTCAGGCTTGACACCTCTCCCCTCCTTGTTCCCATTAATCAGGCACTCCTGCCTGGGGACTACCTCACAGAAGGCCAAAGTGCAGCTTTGAGAGCTTGCAAGGCTCCAACCTTGCTGATTTTAACCAGACATAGGGCTGTGGTTTTTAATTAGGCAGATCAACGTGGTTTTATATGAGACCCTTTACTCTCATTGATTTTATAGTGAACTAAACAACCAGGCACTTTGTAAACCTCTTGGCCATCTGTGCCCCTCTAAAAATCTGTCTCCTCTGAGACTGTGACTGAAGATTACATTTTCAGAGGTATTTAGCTGTGTAATGAGGTAGACAAGTGACTACCTAAGTACCCACAAAAAATATGTCTCCTCAATTTTCTAAGTAATTTCATGCTTTTGAAGGATCCAGGCCCACTGAGTACAGACATAATCTTCCAAATAACCATTTGTATGGAAGATCTTATCAGTCCTTTTATGACCAGTTGTCACGCCAGTTCAGCTGATTTGTAGAACTCTGTTGCTCTAAATCTCTCTGATCTCAGTAACTGTTGCTCTTGCCTAGCCAAATTGGACTTAACTCATTCTACTTTGCAGTTGAGGAGAGAATATCTGATCAAAGATTTATAGTTTTCAGGAGAGAAAGAAATAAAAGGCAGCAGAGTCAGGCATTGGACTGATTTTACACTGCATTTGAGTAATGCTGAATCTGGCTGAACTATGATTTCCTTTTTGTTCACTTATGATAACATTTGGATGACGTTTCCCAGACTTTGTACCTGTTCAAGTGTGACTTTAACAGATATTCTATGTTTGTTGAACTGTACAACTTGCCTCAGTTCAAATTTATACTATACAGGTCAGCAGGTAGACACCAAAGTAATAAACACCTCAGTAGTGCAATGGAGAAGAGGAAATAAGAAGGAAAGACCAGTCCTAATCTTCTCCACCCTTATTAGTTCACATCTTTCTCTTGACATCAGTGTCTTTGACATGAGCAAAGGGTCTGTTTCAGTGTGGCAAAATGAGGTAGCCTAAAGGTGGTCAGGACACTGAAATCCTTTGGCATATTGGCCACACACTGTGTATCCATCTTTGGAAGTTCAGGGCTCCAGCCAGATGCTGTTGTGGTGCAGGGATGGCAACAAGAGGACAAAGGCTTAATCCTGACACCACCTATGGGAGAATAGTGCAGCTGGAAGAGACAGTATGGTAGTGTTGGAACACTGCATTAGAAGGATTGCTGGTCTCTGCAGGCTGCAACTTTGAGCCCTCCAGTTGCAGTCAAGCAATCATATTTCAGCATCAGATTGTCAGAGATGCATGAAAGGAGGATGGGAACCATAATATCAATTCTGTGGTCATGAGTTGCAAATATAAATGCTTATTTTACTTGTAAACACTTTTGGCAGATCCCTCTATTTCTGGCAGCTTATAGAAGCTTTGTCCTCCTACTCTTCCATAAGGCTGGTGACCCCTCCTCCCTCCTTTTGGCACTGCTTTCTGCTCTGCAGGTGCTCATACCCTATCTCTCAAAACTCAGTAGTGAATTAAATCAATGGTGTTATTGATATGCCAATGGCTTGCAGCTGGGCTGAGGGTTCCTGAAGTCCACTCCAAAAATTCCAGAGCTACAGACGGCAGTGGGCTGAGTGGCTGGTGGATCCTTGTTCAGAAATCTTTGTTGAGTCAGCTCTGTGCATCTTCTGCCCCCCCTCATCCCTTGACACAGAGCCAGCACACGAGAATACAGCTCTCCAGTGTCTGACTAACACAAGAGAACTACAGTCATGTGCCCACATCTGAGTCAGATGAAATTTGTTCTGTCTGGTGGCTCCAGCAATCACAGCACCTAGGCTGAGGGCACCTTGCTCCTATCCTGGACTTAGCATGACCCTCAATGCTTCCTTATCAGATCTGAGGAAGGGATTGAATAGCTATTCTTCACAAAGGAACCAAATTATGTAAGAAAATATATAATCTCTGTCTGGAACCTTGGGACCTTTTTAGTAATTTGTATCTATCACAGTGGAAACATCCATCATATATTTACAGATCCATAAAAATATAAGTTGACATTTTCAAAAGAGTTTGGTGCCATCTGAAATCGGTGATATAAGTGGGGTGAAAGGAATTTTGGTAGGTTGATTCAGCATGAAATAATTAATAGATAAGAGTATTTTTAAAAGTAACAAAAGCTGGAAAAAAGATCTGCTTATCTTGCGTGTTAGTGGATCCATAAATGTTCCTACTCTAGTCCTTCAGCAGAAAGAGGCAGGCTAGAAGTTCTCTCTCTCTCTCTGGTAATGTTTCAGTCTCCCTTCATTGCTTTCCAGCAGCTGGAGGGTGTCCTACCATAGAGCAGTGTCAGCCTATTAGTCAAGGCTTGGCTGCTTGCTGTCGTCTCTGCTGTCCTGCGGGAGCTCTGATGTGTAGAGACCTTTGGAAAGCAGCCTCAGATTTGCAAATGGGAAGTGCTGGTCTGTGGAAATGTCAGACTTTTCAAACATGGCAAAGTAAATTGTGATGTTCCTGCAAGGAACATTTCTGTGGATAAAATTTCAATGCTCCAGTGACAATAATGTAATGGTAGTACTGACCAGCATGATACTAGTGGCCAGCAGTATTCCTTTGGAAATACTTCTTAATAAGTATTGCCAAAATGACAGAGAGGGAGAGACTTCTTCTGTTACAAATACCACCAGAGTGATGGGGTATCCCAACCTGAATGCCTTGGCAGACGTTTGCTACAATGTTTTTGGATGAGGAATACAGGCAGAATTTTGTTCCCTTTTTTCTCTGCTAACCCAGGAGGAGCACAACAGGAGAAATACCACACCTCTGAGGGCCAGTGCAACACTGTTAACTCAGTACTTTTCTCCTAGACCAGCAGTCGCAATCTTTTCACTGCTTATGCTTTAAGGTATCTGCTAAGAAAGTGCAGGGGGTTTACTTTTCTGTGGATTGCAGTCAGCAAACAAGTGCTGACCATACAAGTGGGGATGTACTTTCAAAGCAAAGTCTGTATGTTTTATGGTGATATTTTATAGCCCTATTGAAATCATCTTATGAAGGACATAAATGAGCAGCTGAAGATGACAAACTGTGAGGAGTGGTTGGTACAGCAGCATGTGGTGCTGCCCTCCACAGGGACCTCACAGGCTGGAGAAGTGGCCTGCCAGGACCTGCAGGAATTTCAACAAGGAGAGGTGCAAAATCCTTCACCTGGGGAAGAACAACCCCCTGCACCAATGCATGCTTGGGTCCACCCAGCATACACTGCAGCTTTTCAGAAAAGGATTGGGAGGTCCTGGTGGAAACCAAGTTGAACACAAGCCTCCAGTGTGTTTCCTTGCAGCAAGGAAGGCCAGAGGTAACCCTGGGCTGCATTAGGCAGTGTTGCCTGCAAGTTGAGGGAGATGATTCTTCCCTTCAGGACTGCTGTGGCCACACCCAGAGTACAGTTCAGGTTCCTCAGTACAGGTGGATAAGGACTTGCTGGAGACAGTCTATGGACATACTGGAGGGAGTCTAGGAAATGGCCAAGAAGTCAATTAAGGGATTGGAGCATCTCTGTTCTCAGGAAAGTCTGAGAGAGTTGGGATGATTTAGCCTGGAGAAAAGACAGCTTGAGTAGGATCTCATCAAATGTGGATAAATATCCAAAAGGAGGGGGCAAAGAGAACAGAGCCAGGCTCTCTTCAGAGGTGCCCAGTAGCAGGACAAGAAGTAATGGGCACAATACCAGTGGCACAACACATGAAACTCAAGCAGTGCTATCTCAACATAGAAAACTCTTTAAGTGTTGAGGGTGACTGAGCACTGAAAAAGGTTGCACAGAGATATTGAGGGGTTTCCACTCCAGGAGATATTAAAAAACTATCTGGACATGGTCCTTGATGACCTGCTGTAGGTGTTTGAGCAAGGAATTTGAAGCAGATAATGCCCAGATGTCCCTTCAAACCTCAACCATTCTGTCATTCTGTGAGTTCTGTAATGTATGGCTGCCACATCTCACTGGACTGCTGTGATGACTGGGGTGGTTATGAAATGATAATTTAAATTTCTGTTATTAGCAAATGCTGACATTTGCATATAAGTAAATTCTCTTATTGATATGGAGAGATGATTTAATAAATAATTAATACATCCCTAGGTCCCAATAAAATTGAAAACAAGTATGCATGGAATACAGTACAAGCTCACTTGTTTTTCCCTGGCATTCCATCAAGACCTCAAACAGATCCCAGATCTGACTTGGTGCATGTGAATGCATGTCTTCTGGAGTCAGTGATGCAATATCTAGTTAATACTGATAATTACAGGCATCATGGAGGATGTGAGTGTGTTATCTATCATGAAGAAAGGGGCCCCCAGATGCCCTGTGTATTCTCAGTGATAGTTCAATGACAGCACTTCAATGATGAGTGAAGATTAACTTGTTTTATAGCATCTGTCAGTATGTATTCCATATTCTGGTGAGAAGTGAATAAAAGTGGCCATTCTTTGTGGAATGGAAGATTGGGAGATTGTGTAATAGTTTCTCCCACCAGGTGTGGAAACTTTTCACTGTTGAGAGGATACTAATGTGGATTATTTCAAGCTTAGGTGCACTCTTCTTCCCATGCAGGTGTGTCATGGTCTCAGCTGAGCAAGGCAGCCTTCAAACCAAGGGATTTCTTAAACAGAAAAACATGTGGTTGTGGGCCTGGCTAGGCCAGGGTTATAGCCAACAAGGTAAAGAAAACAAGAATGAGAAATGTGGTGGAAATGAAACCTTTTTTCTTCCTATAACTCTGAAAGTTAATAGCTAATCTATTTGCAGTACTTCTCTGCAGACCACATGCATAACTTGTTTTATCAATTGGCTCATAAAGAAGCAAAAGATGGTTTGAATTTGCAGGAATTACTGGATATTCTCTGCAGTAATTCCTGATTTTAAGCATGTTAGTTTCTGCTCTGCAGATCTGCATGTTTTTATGGCAGATGACGTGTTTGACTTTGTGCCTGCTTATGGATGCTCTGTGTGAGTTTATCTGCCAGTGAAGAGCAGTGGATATCCCCTACTCACACTCACTTGCACCCATGGGCAGAAACTGTAATAAAAAGAGTGAACTCACAAGATCAGAAGAGAAAATAATAATGAAAGTCTTTTCAATGAATAATGAGATTGTATCAACTGATATCAGTTCACAACATGATCCTTGGGGTGCAGGATTTGGTGCTGATATTTGCAGAATGAAAGCAACATTTAATACACATTAAATTTTTAGTTTTACTTCTTTGCATAACAATCTTATTTTGGTTTAACAGTAAAATGAGTATCCAAAGGAGCTGTTCACTTACAGATTCACTGAACCCACAAGTCTACTTAAGAATGTGCATCTTTACAAGTAAAAGGAAAAGAGCCAAATGTTTAGCAGATTTATGAGGTAATTCTTTATCAAGTTACAAACAAAACTGCAGGAATGTGTAGGGATGTATGCAACATCCTGATTGCACTTCATCATCTACCACTGTCTCATCTTTGCTTCCCACTGCAGTGATCCCCAGGACACCCGTCCTTGTCACAATGCCTCTTCAAAATGCTAATAGAGCCTGGCTTTCAGGAATGCTGCTACATTGTGGTAAGGAGCAATGACTAATTCATTATATTTATTCTACAGAATATTAGATATTTATTTAAAGTGATTTTATGTTGCCAAGGTTGCAGACAAGGCTGCATTCTTCAGAGACAAATGTATGGCACTATGGATTTGAAAATACCCATTTTTGTGGGCAGGTCAGAGAAAATATGTTGTTGTGTGTCTTTTGCCTTAGGCTTTACCTACTGCAAAAATCTATGTCATGTTGGAGTTCTTTCACATAAAGAAGATATTGGCAAGAACATTATTCCAATGTGACAGGACCTTCTTATGATAAACACATGAGATAAAAAGAAGTGACAGATGCATGACCCTTGGGTTGGCTCAGGAAGAGACTGGATTATCTGTCCTTGCCCACAGCCTCTTTTTTTTTTTTATTTTTAAATTTTAATTTGTAACTCCTCCTAGGAGTTAAGCAAGATAATTTTAAAGAATTACATGGTCATAGTTATGTGAAAGGAATGGAGACTTCTGCTGACCTAGTGGTAAGGAGCAAAACATTTTGCAAAAAGAAAAAGAAGTTTTGTGAATGGGTAGAAAAGGAGAGGTTGCAGGCCACATAAAGTAGGCTCTTCAGCCTCGTAGCTTGAAGCTGTCATTCTAAGGGCCTGACACTGTTGATTGCCTGACACTCAAACTTTCCAGCCACAAAGCCTCCTCTGTGGAAATGGAGAAAGTATTGGAGACTGGATACTACTTAAATTAACTACTTAGACGGTCTAGAAAGAGGAGGTGGCATTAATTTCTAGGAGTAAAAAGTAAAATGGCTTAGGAGGAGAAATGTTGTATTCTGGACTTTGGAATTCATATTAATTGCAGATTATTTTAATGTGCAAGTGAATTCTAATTAGAGTTGACTACCTAAACAAGGAAAATTTTTCAACCAAATAAGAATATTAAGGGCTAGATAATTTACAGTATTTTAGTCTTTAATAATTTGTTCTGCTCTAGGAATTTTGAAATTCACATTTCCTGTCACCTTTTGACACTTTTAATAATTAGTTGTGCAGAAGAAAACTTAAAGTCCCTTCCTTTCCCCCTGTGACTAAAAGAATGATTTATCTAAATGCTCTCTTGGGAGCTAAAGCACTTCTCTCTCAGAAAATTGTTCTCTGATATATCACAGTCCTGTGGCAAGACTGACTTTTCCTCTCTGGGTTCATCCTTGCACTTGAGTGCACAGAATCCATTCTTGCAGCGGAATCTGTGATGAGCTGGATTTGTGCCCAAGCTCTGCCTGGTGGACTCTGAGCAGCCCAGAGCCAGCCCAGCAGCTCTGCCCTCCCCACAGAGCTTGTCACAGTGGCAAACCTGCTATTAGGATTATTGCTGCATTATTGTTACACCTTAGGCTTTTCTCTCCTCACTGCTCTACATCTTGGGCTCTCCCTCTTGTGGATTTTGATCTTTCTAAATATGTCGATGTCCAATGTGTGCATGTCTTTATATTCTGTTCCCCTAATCTGTTACAGCTCTTTAATATACATTGAGACATCTGCTGGGGTATCGATTGGGAAGATTTGGCAAGCTGTCTGAAAATTGTAAGTGTAATACAGAGAATAAACATAATGTACTTGTGTCTTTTTGTGTGAATTAGCCTCTCTTTTTTTATTAAAATATATCTCTGCTATTTACTTTGTAAAATCTCATGTTGGTAAAGGTATTTAAGGTTTGGTGTTTCCTTCCCACCCCAACCAACCCCAGATCCTTGAGAACATTTTGGAAAAATCTCCATAAGCTCTTTTCAAGGCAAAGCAGAGGAGATCCATTAAAATAAAATACTCTTTTCAAATATCCAGCCCTTCAGACCCTGCTAAATAGTGTCTTTTTGGCAGCCTCCCAATTCAAACTGCCATAATCAAGTATAATGACTACATTAAATAACTATTGCAAAAAAAAAAAAAAAGTATAGAAAAGGAAACAGCCACTATGAAAATTCCTTGAACAAAGACAGAATTTTACTTTCAACCCTGCTAGTAGGTTATTCAATCTTTGTCTCTTAATGCAGCTTGGGGGATTGTTGTTGTAGTTATTTTTAATATGAATTTAATTGTGACTCTTTGGAATTGCAGGGAGGGACAGGTGGGACTGTGCCAGCGAGCTGGAGTGGTGTTTGCTGCAGGTTTTGGTCACGGGAGGCTTTGCTGGATAGAGCCACATTTGATCCCCACAGTGGGAACACTGTTTCTGCTCACTGCGCTGGAGGAGTAAACTCTCCTGGCAGAAGGAAAGGCTGCAGAATGGATTTCTTGCTGTAATTAAGTTTTACTATAAGGGAAATGCAACACTTCCTTCCCATCTGACTGCTGGGATCAAATCCAAAGAAAATGAAAGATGGATATATTTTTATGAACAAGCAGATAGGAAACTCACTGCTGTGCTGTGTTGGTACTCAGGTTGGTCATTTCAGCTGTTGCCTCCAGAGTTTGTGCAGATGGGAGAGACTACCTTTTGATCAAGAGAAATGTCACAGCCTTTGTTCCATGTCATAAGATCAGCTGTCTTCAATTAGCACTCCTCTCCTCTATGCCATTTCAGAGTTTTGCTGAAATTACATTTGCCTGCTTAAGTGTCCTGAGTTATACTGTAACTCCACAGTCTTTTTTTTTTTTTTTTTTTTTTTTTTTTTTTTTTTTTTTTTTTTTTTTTTTTTTCAGTAGTGAATGTGGTTTAAAAGGCCTTTGCTGCCACATAACAGTTCATGACCCCATCAGCTGTGCTGGCACAACTTTGGCCATCCTGAAAGCCAGACTGACCAAAAATAACCCTTCAAAATTAAAAAGCCCTTTGTTGGGAAAGAGATAATTTCAACTATTTTTTCCATTAAGAAAAATGGTACATGGATTCAATATCCTCAGTATTTCTCCATGGCTTTCAGAGACCTGGCTCACAGTTTAAATATTTTCCAATGACATCCCAAAATTCAGTTTTCTTTTGCCCTGGAGCCTGGCAAAAATTTGAACACTGCAATTTCTTCATTCCACTTATTATAGCTATTCATATATTTCCTAATAATATTAAGTCTCTAAGGTATTATTTTCACAGCAGCTTAGAAATATTAATATCCTCTTGAGAAGAGGCTAAAGCAAACCTTCCCTTATTTTTATGTCAGGAGTGTCATTGTTTAGGTCTAAGCCAGCCACCTTCCTGCCTTCATTCAATCAGCACAGAGATTTCTTCAAAGCATGAAATTACTCATTGTATGGTGGTTTTTATTTTTTTCTGGAGGAGCAGCTCTCCAATGGTTCCTGCTTCTCTCCATTGCTTGATAAAGATGCTAAGGATAATAATGCTTCAGAGATACACATGCAAAATAGACATCTAGCACGTAGATATCTAAAAGAAGGTAAATTGAAGCTTACTATGAGTAACTAGCTCAGCAACACACAAATCATGTTTGGCAGAGGCAAGGTCTGAATCCATATTTCCCAAGACATCAGTCTAGTAATTCATGGGAAGCTTGCTTTTCTGGGTCTGTAACTGTCCCCAGGGAAGAGCAGCATGAAGAGATTTTGCAACTAATGTGAATCCAGCTGAGAAAGGCTTTCAGCAAGTTGAATGTAATGGCCTGTTTGATAGGAAAACCTCAAGATATGAAGAATATTCTATTTCCCTGGATACCAGGAGCTCTATGTCTCTGCATGTGCTAACAGTCAGGATACAGACCTTTGAACAGGTCTGTATCCTGACTGTACTTCTTGTTTTGCCTGATTAAAAAGCTATCTAGTATTTAGCATTTTCTCTCTGAAGACATTTATATTCTTCAGTTTTCTTTCTTCATTGCACAAGACACATGAGCTGCTCGAGCCTCTTGCTGAGAGAGCTTCTTTACTTCTCAGTCTTTCCAATTTTCAGATAACTTGAATGATTTTACAAACCCTCCAAATAATTGTCAATATCAGAACTTCAGCTGCAGTCTTCAAACTGGACTTTATTTTGTCTGAAACTCTGGCAAAATTATCATTCTGCTCTATTCACTTCTCTCATGGTTATACAAATATTACTTTTGTTATTTTAGTCATAGCCTCCTGCTGGGTGCTCATGTGGAGTTGTTCAACCAGCCTGACTTTCAGATTCAGTGACCCTTCCTGAGTCCCTCCTTTCCAGAGCACAATCCACTCCCTTTACTTCATCCTTCCCATTTTTTGCATTATGTCTGCAAAGAGCCCTCACAGAATTTATGCTTTTAAATGTGTGTGGAAAAATACATTTGGACTAAATGGGAACATCTGATGGGAGCCACTTTGAATTGATTTGCTTATCAACATTTAACAACATTGCTAATCTTTTTTATCTCATTTTATCAGCAATAATTTAGTGCACTGTCAAAAACATTGGTTTGTGCCGAGACTTCTACCAATCACTGAGCTGTCCTGATCAAGCCCTCTGAATAGGCTCTTTCAAATGAAAATACCACAGTGCCTGCTACTTTTTGAGGTGACTTTTACTGCAACCCTTCTGCTAACTGCTTTTGATATTGTATCATGTTTATTTAGTAATCACAATCATATGAAATGGCACTTGTCAATCCTTACTATCCAAATACATCTACTCAATTGCCTTTACAGAAGAAATTGTGGTTCACTTAATAATTTTTCAGAAAAATATTTTGATTTCCATTATCTATACTCTTCTGATATAATTTTCCAGTAGCTGAACTACATAGACAGTGACTTTGTGTTTCTACAACCTTTATTTGCCCCATTTTATGCTTGACCTCTTGGATATTGGTACAGTTGGTTCAGAATTATTTCTACATTTAGAGTCTTATTTAAAATGAACATCACATTTAACATTAACATGTTAGAATGTATTTCTAATTTAGTTTGGAGTAGGAAGCTGGGAATCTGTTCAGCTGGTTCTTTTATGAATCTTAGGTGGAAATTTATGTAGGCTCCTGTTTTATATAAGAAAGATTTTGTAAGTGTTCACTAAGACACATTGCTCAACATTGTCTGTAGTTTCCATTGAATTTGGACTTTGGGTTGCAATATGTAGTAAAAAAAATGTTCAGCCTTAAAGCAAAGAGTGGCACAAGGGCTCTGCCTCCCTCTAAGGGCAGCCAAGTGAAGAGGGAAAGGCTCTCATCTGTTTTTCGGCTCATGTGGTAAGGCAAGGACTTGAAATGCCACAAAATGGCCCAGTTAGGTCAGAATGAGAGATTTCCTTGCAAACCTGGAGCAAGAAGCACATTAAAGCTTCTGTACAGGAGGGAGCTGCTGCACCTTTGGACTACACAGAGCCAGAGGGACAATATTGGGGGTCTTTGCCCAGCACAATTGACCTTGAGGTTTGAGGTATCCCAACAGCAGAGGCATTTAGTAAATCTCTGGGTGCTACATAGAGAAATTTTGGAAATTTCTTCTGGAAAACATCCAGATTTTCCTGGATGAGATTAAAACATTCCATAATGAACTTCCCACTCTAATTTTGGCACCCTTGATTTCTTTTCTTAACTGTGGTATCTGGTGCCATTGATTTGAAAATTAGTTGCTGCTTATAACTAACTCATTTACTTTCAGAGACAGCTCTCTGGAAACAGAGAAAAGCAAAACCCAAACCCCAAAGCAAAATGAAAACCACAAAACTTCCTGGTAAACACACAATATTGAAATTAATTAGTTTTTCTCTCTTTTGGTAATTTGGGCTTATTTTCCACTTCTTTAGGGAATGGTCCTTCAATCATAGACATTGAAATAATTTGAAAACTATTTCCTTCCTGCAAAAGAATACAAAAACCTGGGAGCCCGATAGGTAAATTGTTGTCTGCCATTAAGAAAATGACATTTAATGTCTTAACTAAGTCCTCTTTCACCATGAAGGATGCAGCTTTACTGGTTTATGGAAAAAATAACTATTGGGCAGGATGTTAGGCCCCTGAACTGTCAGGAGAGGAAGGAAAAAGTATAGAGTCATAGTTGTGAACACACTATTTAATCCCTAGGGCTTTGATCTCAGGAAGGAACTTTAGAGAGAATCTTTTTAATCATAGTTGAGGATGAAATGAGAAATATTTGACAGAGAATAGACCCCACAAAATTGAAGATTAGAAGCCAGACCCAAAAAAAGCCCATGTCCTTCTGGTCCTGTTGATTGTCTTCTGGTTCTGTCCATCTCACTGTTGTTCAAAAGTATTTCTAGGAACATAGTTTTTAATTCAGTGAAATTTTTAGTCTAGTGTAGTCTGATTTTTGTCCTCAGCCATTGGTTTATGACTTTTGTTTATTACTTGGTTTATTGACTTTTGTTTTTCCTTGTATTTCCACATTGTTCTGTTTGAATTTATCCTCCACACAATGTAGTACATTGCATGTAATAGTTGTCTTTCAAATTGACATCTAATTTACTGGTCCTTTTTTTAATGCTTCCTGTCATAACATCTTATGCTTGAAGAGTGCAGATATAATTTGCTTTTCAGCTACTGAGGTTTATTTATTGAGAGAAATGTGCTAATGTGGATGGACACTGAAGAGCTGTGTTGATTCTCATTAGTGATAAGAATTTTGTGTCAAGGCTTTAGACAAAATCTCTGGTTGTTAAAATGTTTATTTTACCCCAATTTTTAGCTCCATCTTTGAATCTTAACAAATAACCTTTCTGTACTGCCACTCCAAAATAGGAAAATGAATACTTTCCCCGTCCA
Source organism: Cettia cetti (assembly GCA_013401135.1). Lineage (NCBI taxonomy): Eukaryota > Metazoa > Chordata > Aves > Passeriformes > Sylviidae > Cettia > Cettia cetti. Next base: position 71,341 of record VZUI01046907.1, read on the forward strand.
TGAGTATATTTTGGGTGAAAGGTCAAACTTCAGGCAACCTGACAGTTAGAAAGTGATGTTGACCTCTGCACTAGTCTCAAATTTCATCAGATGTCATAAGAATTGTTCTAAGAGATAAGGAGACCCAGTACATTCTGAATAAAAATTTTTAAAATCTCCTTCTTTAACCTGCTGTGGTAAGGAAACTTTCTGGTGTGCTCTAGAATCTGGCTCCTGCAAATGCATAAAGTCATCAGCAAAACAACAGTTTGGTTCTCTCTCAATTTATCTTAAACCACTGTAGGAAAATATAACTTAATATAGATATTTTAAATTTCTTGAAGTATATTTTAATTCGCATAGGTAGGAGGAAAAAAATGCTTCCATTGAAGGCAATAGAAGAGCTATACTATTTAAACCTCATCACAGCCTGTGCTAACTGCTTTTGGTGATAAAACTAGGCACTACTGGAAGGTACAGAAACACTTCCTACCACTCTGGCAGGATTTCAAAGTCCATATTTTCCAGCAGATTAGATACAGAAGGTTGATTCTAAGCAATGTCTTAATTGGTATTTGATAGCTAACAAAGATGCAGCTTAAGAGCTGCAGGAGATGCCATGCCAGATTTTAGGTCCTCTAGATCGCTCTGTGTGAAGGTCCAGGCACCATAATTGGCCAACTCAGTCAAAAACAACTTGTTGTTTTTAATAGTTTTTCTATACCAGAAAGAAGACTACTGTGATCACTCATCTGATACATCTAGTTCATGCCATAAACATTTCAGTCAGCAATTCCTGTGCTTGAAGAATACAAATTTTGTTTTCTATTTGTAAGTAACTGCCAGAATAACCTGCAGGAAGCTGACTGACACTTCATGAGGAGATTGTTGTCTAGCTGGAGAGGGCTGAGTGGGACATGTCCTCTGCACGTCCTGGCCCAGGAAGAGCCACCCTGGAGGCATCACAGTGCTCCAAGTGGCTGAAGGTCACCACCAGAGCAGCTTGCCTAGTCCTTGGGCTTGTCATCTTGTGAGATCTCTGAGCTGTGGTGCTCTGCTTTGAATGGGCATATGAGTCTGTCCACTCTCCCCTGGGAATTCCTTGTCAGGGTTCACCCTGTGCCAGCCTCAGAGGGAAGAAAGGCTGCCCATGAATGGGGCTTAGAACCAGGTCATTGTCATGAGGGTGGATGGGTGTGTGAGGACTATGGAGAAATGGAAATGAAAAATGCAGGTGAAACAGTGAAATCTTTAAACTGTACAGAATATAATTTGTCACTGTTTGTCACTGTCAAGTGACCATGGACTTGTTAGAAGCTTAGAACTGAAAACCTGAATGTATTCTTTATAACAACAAAAACTCCTGAATTATGCAGCAGCCTAAAATGTTCCTACTACAGGTGATTCAGCTTCTCGATGCATTATTTAAAGAGTTTTATGATATCAGTCTGCTGCTATGGAGTTGCAATCTATACCTCCCTTTTTCACTGCTGTGTCTTTACAAATCCTAATTCTAATCACAATCATTGAAAACAGTCCTACAAAGAAACTTCTGCAGTTTGCATTCATCTTCATCCACCTTTGCAGCTGTCTCCAGCAGTGTTTTAAATATACAGTAGAACTGATGGCGACCCCTTTCTAATTTTGAAGAATGAAGGCTGGAATCATATTTGCATTTTTTGTCTATGAAAAGACATTTCAAGAACACCTAAACTGTTAAGGGATTGTCTGGAAGATGTGGAGCAGCACCAGAACTGTTTAATATGCTCCACTGCTCTGTGAATAGGAAGGAAGAGATGGAAGCAGGACCTTGCAAGTTCAAACTATATGCCAAACCCTGTACCTTGTCTCAGGTCAGGGTTTTAATGATTATGTGATGCAGGTGTAGGAAGAAAAGCCAAAGTTACTTCTTGACTTCAAGCTTCAATCAGTAAACCACTGAACAGAAGCTACACATCTCATATCACTTGATCAACTTTTACACCTCTGGAAGGTCACAGAAATGCCTGGAAGGGACCTCAAATATCATCTAGTACAGACGTGTATTTCTTTTTGTTGTTGTTGTAGAGTTGCTTAAATAAAGTGGCCTGAACATATTAAAATATTCAGAGATTATATCTAAGGCTCTTTCTACATTATTAATCTGTTCCTATAAGGTTTTCTTCAAATTGACACAATAAAAACTCGGATCTGTATTTCAAAATGCAATGGACAAATCAATTTTAAAATAGAATTTGCTTTCCAGGCTAAAACTGTGTACAGAGCATGAAGGAGATGCACTGCATTTCTTTCAAGAGAGATTTACAAATCAGCAATCTCATTGGGATAAATTATGGTGCCAGAACAGAGTTGATGAGAGAACCATTTTATTATTATACCACTTCTTTTGAGGATGAACAGGAATTTCCAAATTAAAGAATCAAATGTGTGCGTGAGAGTGTGTGTGAGTAAAATGCCTCCAGCCTGAACTTTTTAAAACACTTAATTTCTCTCCTCTCTCAAATTTCATTTGTAAAAGCACTTTTCATGGCACTCCTGAAAGTGGGAAAAAATATGACTGGCTATTTCTTCAGTGATTGCAGACAATGCCACCTCCTGACTACTGGGAAGAAGTGCTGGATGAGAGTCAGAACTGAAAAGTGAGTCAGGATAGATAATGTGTTCATTTTTCAGCTCCCCAACTACATGCACTAGAACTTCTTGGTAATATTTACTACCAGGCTCTATTCTCAAAGTTACTTTAAGTTGCTCTGCATATTAACCTGGGCAGGATCCTGAAAGCCATATAGTTACTCTGGTATTCCTCACTATGGAAAACTAAGGGTTAACAAGCACTGAATATATTTGGAAAATGAATGGCATGACAGCACAGAGGAGCTAATTAACTCCTACCTTTTCAAATGCTTGTTGAGATCAGGACAAGAAAAATGTGCTTTGCCCTTTAAGAAAAATTGAAAACAATATCAATTATGACAGTATATTGGAAGAAAAAAAAGCAGGTGCCATATGGTGTTATGGCATATACAGGCACTACAAGGATGATTGTTCACTAAAATTAATAGAAATTTACTGGTGGGATGTAACTGTTTTCCCTAGTATTGCAGTAGTTCTTGGAAGATTTATTCATTAATCAGGACCCCAGTAAAGAGCAAAATGCCATGTAGAGAAGAAAAATGAGCAGATCCCAGGGTCAGTGGGGAATCAGCCTAAGCATACCTGAGCCAAATCCTATGCTCTAGTAGAAAGGAGCCTGGTTTTGTATGTTAGGAGGGCCCTTCAGGATTCATGCTTCTACATCTGCATCATTCTTTTGAATTCCTCCTTCAGACATGACTTTTGCCAAAGACAGAGAATTCTTTACGTCATCAGCTGCTGGAAAATCTTTCAGGTGTTTGGTATGTCTGCTAATATATATACATTTTGTATAGACAGAGCTCAAGAGTGATAGGTGGGGAGTGCTGCCTTGCACAGGAGATCTGTGCTGTCTCAGAGATGCTGATGCCGATCTACGTGTGGTTACATGGTCATGTTCAGAAGGGGAAAAATTACTTTTTGTGCTCTATTTTAGGTATTTCTCTGTCTTTGGATGTAATAATTCTGTATCAAAACTGAGTATTTTGGTAAATCTTGGTATCTTCCCTTAGCCTTCCTATTTACTTTGCTTTGGTCTCTCTCTCCCCACTACCTCCTCTTTCCAAACAATTCAGCCTCTGTCACTTTTGCCTTAGCCAGACTCAGCCTGCAGCCAGCTGGCTTTCAGCTGACTCCCTGAATTCTGTGAAATATTCTGTGGATTCCTCTAGCTTAGATTAGTTTTGTTGTAAGCCCTCAGCACCTTTATTTTCACTGCTGGCACATAACATGGTCCCTGAAAGAGTACATGATGTGAGAGAAAAAACATCATTTGCTGCTGAGCCAACACACTCGAGCGTGTGAATCAAAGGACAGAAGTCCTACAACTGCAGAGCACTTCCAAAAATTTGGCCTTTGTCTCTGTGAGGCAGGAAGGTCTTTGGAAGCCTATCACTACCCATATAAAGGCACTGAATACAGGGCAGTGCTGGGAAAATGCTCAGCTCCCAAAGAGAAATGGTGGAGGCCAAAGGTGCGCTGTGCTGGAGAGGACCCCATGAGTTAATGGCTCCCACTCCTTGCTGTTGCAGACAGCTGGGCTGGAAATACTGACCCTAAACTGATCACACTTCAGCATCAATGTGACTGGGCAGTGGAACTGATTCTAATAAAAATTGTTCTAGTCCTCTGGGGATTTGCAACCTTTGTCTAATACTCAGGCTAAATTTATTAAAGGCTAATGAGTATCCATTTGTTATTGCAGCAGAAGTGTCTTTTAGTTTAAATAGCTTTTAGCCTCTGATAAGTTTACAGAAACTTCAACTGATGAGTTTATACAAAGCAGTCAGAATCCCCACGACCTTTATTCTCCTAGGCCACACAAGCCAGCATCTTTTAATCTCATTTCAGAAGATAAATTCCTCATTTCCTTGATTATTGTAGTTCTGTTACAGACTAAATTAATCTTCCTTGCATCTGGATGCCCAAGACTGCATATTGTATTCCAGATGGCCTCATCATGGTCTTGTTCTCTAAAAATGGCTCACAAGGGACATCTGAAACCAAATGATTTTTCCAGCTATGATTGACTAATCAAGCCAGAATTTTATTGCTTTCTGGCACCTCCAGTGGGCAATCCCCAATTTATAACATATTTTTTTCATTCGTTTGAGAGCACAGTTTTGTCCTGCCTGTGGTGGGCACACATCTGAGCAAAGTGGGGAAGAAAAGCAAAGTGGCTGCTCAGTAAAGTGGCTGCAGTCAGTGGAGGGACAGAGACATTTTCCCCAAGAAGTTGATTCATGTCCTATCTGATGTTGAAAGTGCTAATCTATTCCTATTGACTACAGAAGCAACATGGGAATTTAATGTTCCTGAATTTGGTGACTTGGATAGCTGGGCTGAGCCTGTCCAAAGATGTGCAGTACACACACACACACCTTGTAGTGTGCACTACAAAATTTCATCCTCTTTCTGTGAGCCAGGGGCACCCGTTCTCTTCTGTGTCTCTCAGTCCCCACCACAGCAGCACAACTGATGGAATTGATATAGGACTAATTGTAGGAAGGATTGTATTATATTTGCTTTCTCTGATCACAAAACCAGTTCCCTAGGATGACAGTGTTCAGCTGCCTTTTCACTTAGCATAATCATAACCTGTTGCCATGTGGTAATGTTTTGTATCCTCTGTATAACTACCCGCTTCACTTCTTTTTGGCCTATCTCCTTTAAACAATTCATTTTATTCTTGTGCTACTATTTACACAGGCAAGTTCTATTTTGCTACATGTTTTATTTTCCCTTGTATAGTCTAATATACTTTGAGTTTTGGCAATTTTAAGTTTATTTCTATAATTTATATCATACAATTTTCTCCTTCCAAGCCTCTCAGATTCTGTTTACTCAAAATATTACCTGCAAGGATATTGCTCATTCAGTGAGTCTCCATACAATTTTTCCTTCTAATCTGCAGTGAATAATCTTGTATCCTTGATTTCAAGAGCTTTCAGTCCTTTTTCACATTCCAGATTCTTGAATTCTTTAGTCCAGTTAACAGCCCTTTTAATTCCCCTGAAATCTATCAGTCCAGATAAATATTCCTCTCTGATATTCACTGTTAAGTCCAAAGTCAGATTTGCACATAAAAATCTGATTACTCAGTTACTCTGTTTCTGAGGTATCTCTCAAAAGAGAAAAGACTGGTTTTCTATACATTATTTCCTTAATGGTGACCATTTGAGTGTTTCCACAAGCTAGTACTGGCTGAGATTGTCAAACTACCTTTCCTTGGGGTGCATCATATCCTCTTTACAACTGCAAGGACCTTCCCTGTGCCAAGGCAGTGAGTTAGCAACTTCCTTTAACTGCTTTCAGTGCTCTCTCTGGAGAACGTCTCCAGTAGATATTCTGATAAAAATTAGTAGCAAATAAGGAAGAAAAGAAATGAACTTGCATTCTTCTACACTTCTAACCGCGGCTCTAACTGTTCCCATGACAATCAGTGAGTTACTTTCAGTCTAACCAGTATCACACATTTACTGGATTTTAGTTATTTCTTCTATTTTATTGGGAGAAATGTGGAAGAGAAATCTTATACCATGGGAACTGTGCTTTCAGGCCATTCACATCACTGTGAGATGAACAATTTCTCAGTTCTCCTTCCAAGTTTATAAATACAGCTCAGACAAAATGATATCTCTTGTGGGGAGAGAATGAAATAAAATATAGGTATTTTTTACCCAGAGCTCAGTCATCTAACTGTGTGACTTACAACTAGATTGAAGTAATTGCACTGAAATGATGAGGTACATAACAGCAGAAGGACTTGGAAAATTTAGGGATTCATTATTTAGGTTTACAGTGCTATCCACAGCAAGTGATTATCCCAGCTCTGTTTTTTCTTACAATTTCTTACCCATTCCTTAGGCATATGTGTCATTCCTAATACACCAGAGACTGAGAGGAGGATCTTTAAAACTCAAGATTTGAACTTAAAGTGATCCTGTATGGGTAAGGCTTGAAACAGACTCGTGTCTCCTGGTGACATCGAGAGGATACATATGCTCATTTAAAGTAAACCATGGGCTTTGGACTCTGCTTGACAGCTTATTTGCTTGACAGTTTAATTTCTGGTGTGTGCTCTCTGTCTCTCTCTCCTTCTCTTCTCCCTCTCTCCCCCCCTTCCTCTCCACTGAAATTAAAGGTAGGACCTTGGAGATCTGTATTTGATCATCCAGTCAAACTTCAGTGAGATGTGATTTCTTTCTCAGTTTGTGTCTTGGGATGTTTGGCTGAAGGTAATTTTATCTCCTTGAACCATGTTAAAGCAGGTCTGGGATTTCAGCTATGCTTGTAGGAACTAATTAATGGGTCATAAACATGTCACTGGAAAGGAAATGTTTACCCCTAATTTTGAAAATAAGGTAAATTTGAAGATTTCTTCATCCTCACCGGAGGAAAAAAATTCTGCTACAACACCACTTGTATGTACCTTTTAATTAGGTTACTTAATCAAGATGCTCTTGATTTGAACATTATTGTTTTGTATTGCAGTCTGGAGGGACTGATCAGTCTGAGATTCAACTTCCCATGGATACCCAACAACACTTGGCTGCAAAGCAGGATGGTACTGCAAACTACATGGAAAAGGCTCTTAAGGGGTATCTCAGAACATGGGGATTAATCTTGGGTTTGTATTTCAGCTCCATTTCAATTATTTAACTCTTTTCTTGCTGGAAAAGGAATGAAACTTTTACTGCTGTTCTGCCATTATGTGCAGGTATCTGTGTATTTCAAGCACATAGGAATTTATGTAAAATACAAGCTGGTGATTTAAATTGGGTTGTAGGAAGAGCACTCGGAAAGGCTGAAGAAATAAAATGGAACTAGTTCATTCCTCATTTTAACAGCATTTAGCTTGGCTCATAAAGAGAGTGGCAGCTTCTATTGCTCATACAAGGACTTATGCCACTATTAAAGAATGATGCCTCAGCTACTTCTGCTCCAAACTGCAGTGTATGACAAACCCCAGGGGACTGAATTCTATTTAATATTTAGCACCTAAATGCTAACTAATAAACCAAGGCGGTAGGGTAGTGCTTAGAAGCAGCAATTGTAATATTGAAACCTGATTTTATGGAGAACAGTAGTACTTTAGACAAAACTTTTGGTCTGTATGTTAAAATATTAGATGTTTCCAAATTAAAATCTGTTGACTTTTACAAATTCATGTTGCATTAAAACAAGAAGGTGTAATAGGATTAAAACTTCATTGAAACATGACTTCTGCCATAAAAACTTAGGTGATATGACTCAGTCACTGTGGGGAAACCTTGATAGATATTCTCCTAAGTTTTCCTAAACTCGTCACTGACTTTGACCAATTTCTGCATCCAAGATTTTAAAGAATATCCTGTCAAATTATTTAGTCTCCCACAGATTTAGGACTTCTGCTGCAAAAATGAAGGGTGATTGAGGTGAAGTCCCTGTTTTTGGCCTACAATGCCCTTTCAGAAGTGCTGCCTCCAGAGAACTGCAGTGTAGAGAGCTCCTGCATGTTTCTCCTTTGTGAAATAGGATCCCTGGGCTGCTGATGTATCCTGTGGTCTATTTTTGATCTGAATCCCTGTTGTACCTCATGGGAACTGTCGTTAATTCAGGGCAGGTGATGCAGAGAAGTCATCCAGACAAGGACCCAAATGGCAAATCCCTGAGACACTTTGGTGCTGTTTCTGGCACAGTGTTCAGCTGGGTCTGCAGTTACAAACTGAACACCTTTCCAGATGAAAAGCTGAAGTTTGCCCTTAATAATCTGACACTGCTTGAGAAAAAGAATTCAACACCATCATTCTGGAGATCAAACATCAAGTTGTGTAATTTTCCATTGAAAAGTAGTTTGACCAAAGCCTTTCTACCAGTTTTATAAAAAGCCTTCTAGGCTTTTATTCTCCGTTCCCACTAAGTTAAAATTACTCCTGCAGAGAACAAGGTGAGTGTCTGTCTGTCTTGGATGTTGCCAAATCATGTCCAAACTCTGATGAATCTTTGCTGATCCCTTTATTTATGTGTTTCCCCCTTGGAAATTGCTGGGGTAGCTCCTAACTGGCTGCAGAGGCCTTCAGTACAAATGGAGATGGAGATGCAATTTGCTAATGGGCTATGCAGGAAAGGATGGGTCAGGAAAAGCTGTGGGAGGTGAATATAAAAATGTCCTGGTAATGTAACTGACCAGGAAGGAATGAAACACAAGCTGTTTATCTCTGACATTTGTTGTGTTTTCATGGTTCACCCTTCTGGCCTAAAGGTTGCATCAGCTTATGTTTTCCAAGCTATATTAATGAAACCAATAAAAGGTCTAAACAAGAAAAGAACTGTATTACTCAAGGCAGGGGTACATCTACCCTATTATCTGGTTGAGAGCAGAGGTGCCCAGAGAGGTGAACAAACCAAGAAACCAAGAACAAACCAAGCAGAGAGTCATTATTTCCCAGAATATTCCTCAGACCCTAGGAATTTTCAATTCAATTACTTTCTTACTTATAGGTGATACTACAACAAAGTAGTAAATTCTTATCGCTTTCTTAATCCAGATGTGATTTTAATTTTCATGGCATCCTGTGACAGAAAGATGTTCACCTAGGTGCTACATGGATAAATGCCTCCTCTGTTTTGTTTTGAATCTATCCTTGCTCCTGCCATTTGACTCTTTTTGGTTCTTTTATTGATTGTGATGAGAAATAACTTCCCTTTACTCATTCCTTGGTTTTCTAGGCATTTTGTGTGTCTTTCCTGAGATCTCCTCTCCTTAACGATTTCTTCAACAAGCTGGAGAATTCTGTCTGTGTATTTGCATGGAACACACTCCTCAGTGTTCTCATCCTGTTGCTCTTTGCTGTATTTTTTTTGTTTGCTTGTTTGTTTTATGTGTTTTTGAGATGGAGAAACTTAAGTGGCAGACAATCTTCAGCTTATGGATGCACCACTGACTATTACTAAGGGGCTTTAATGAGAAAGATGGGGACGGACATTTTAGTAGTGCCTGGTGTGACAGGACCAGGTGATGGTTTTAAACTAAAGAGGGCAGATTCAGATTAGAGATAAGGAAGAAATTTTTACTATGAGGATGATGAAACACTGTCACAGGTTGCACAGAGAGGTGATGGATACCCCATCCCTTCAGTCAAGGTCAGGTTGGATGGGGCTCTGAGCAACATGATTTGGTTGTGGATGTGCCAGCTCATTGGTGGGGCTTGGACTAAAAGACTTTTAAAGGTCCCTTCCAACCCAAGATGTTCTGAGACTCTATGGCAGCAGACAGAATAGTTTTAAACTGGTGTTTTATCAGAAATATCTCTTATAACTCAAGCCCATGAGTGGTAATAGCTGGTTTTAGATCTCTCCGGGCATGTGTGAGGTTAATGCTGGGTTTCTGATGTGCTGTCAGTCACAGCCTGAAAACCACTCTGTGCATTGTTGCCTTCACCTTTTAGCCCCATGGCCCTGACTATCTCACTGCTGTCTGATCTACTAATTTCTAAAGATCATCTCTAAATCCACACAGAACTGAGATAAAATCTCATTTTTCTTCACTGACAAAATGGACCACTTAAGCATTTAATTTTCAATCTTTCAACATCTCTTAATAAGAGAAAAATACAGATTTATAACCAACATTATCAATTAAACCATAATTTAAATCTAACCACTCATGTCTTTTGTATCTTTTCTACATGGAACATTTGTTTCAGGTACAGTGATTTTATAACAATAAGAACTTCAGTTCCTCTGTTCTGGCTGCCAGTAAGCAGCACCGTAAGGGGACATCACATGTTTCTGGGGCAGACAGTTAATGAGTATGGAGATATGGATCTGGAGTCAGCCAGTTTGCTGGGATGTATAATTGTGTCCATGTGTCATGTCTGTGTCATGCTGTGTCTACTCCCTTCTTTTTCATTTTGGAGAAGTTTTGTCTTTTGCCATTGAAGGCATTGCTCCTGGATCCAGCAGTCTGCTCGATATCCCATTCTGGTTAAGTACGTGCACTGCCAACTTAAGGGTTTAATTTCCCTGTTTTGCATAGTGTTTGGTTGGAGATGAAGTAGGAATAATTGGGTGCTGTAATGGTCTGTTCATGCCTGCAAAGTAAAATGAACACATTCACAGGCTCACTTCCTTCTGCTGCTGGTGCAGACTGTTTTACTCAGGCTGATTTGCAGTGGAAGCTTATCTCTAGGTTCTGGCTGTGAGAGTAAAAGTAAATAAGCCCAAGCAATTAGCGTTATGTTCATGCAGGTGCAAAGAGCCTGCATAAAGCCCTATTTACTCTTGCCTTCAAACCCCTTTAATCATCATTGTGGAGCTTCAGTTGTACACGAGGCTTTTGTGTGGTGTACTTCCCAGACAGAGTGAGTGCTTCTATTTCGCTACAGAAATCCTCAGCCCTAGAGGCATATCTGCTATCAAAATAACTCTGAACATCTTCTCAGTCCTTGATGGAATGAGCCATTTTAGTAATGAGTGGACAAGCTGTAGAGTCTCCAAGGTCATTTGAAAGTTTATAATACTGCTTAGTGGTACTGTAAAAATAATTCTGACCCATGCAATCCCACACACAACAAATAAGGGTGGCAAATGTAAAGTGATAGGAATCAAAGGCTAAAAAACGTCCATGCTGCCTTGGTAATTATCAGCACATCTAATGAAGTGCAAACCGTTGTGGAATCAATGTACCCCTGGGATTGTCTTTTCTGTAATTTAATATTTCTTATAATTTGTTTTCCTTAGTCATGGAATTTACTTTTGTTTGCTTGCCCTAATAGTACTTTAAAATTGAGCAGTTAAAATGTTGAGATGATTTCCCAAAAAAACCTTTATTCATGTTACTGAAATTCAAAGTAATTGCTTATTTCTTTCTCATGTGGTACACCTTAAAGTGAGTAATTTATCTATTAGGTTTAGATTAGTGGGGGCCTGAGAGGATAATTTCTGGCAAAAATTCTATAATATTTACTGCAGCAAAGCTTTTCCTTTAAAGACAAAAAAAATCACAAGGCTATTGAACTGATGTTTGTATTCTCTGGTAAACTACTACAACAACAACAAGGCAATTTTAGGCCATTTATTAAGAAAAGCTTTAGGTATAAGCAAATAGGTGAATAATATGAACATTGTGTACTCGAGATTTGTAAAATTGACTGAGTCATAGATTATAGGGTTCAAAGATAATGTTTAATCAGCTAATGTAATCTCATCTATAAATTAGTTCATTGAATTCCAGTCTTGCACTAATACCAAAATGTGTGTTAGCTGAGGAACATCTATAATCATCTATAATATGTGCAAGCTTAAGTTTTTGTATGTGTTTCTCTTTTTTCTTTTTTTTTTCTTTTTTTTTTTTTTCTTTCTTTTTTTTTTTTTTTTCTTTCTTTTTTTTTTTTTTTTTCCCTGAAACATGATGTATCTCAGACACAGACCTTAAAAGTAGCTGAAATTATAAGGCATTTATCATCATCATCTCTGGTCAGCCATCACACTTTGACTCCATCTGCTACCACATGTCTCATTATGTTTTTGTTTTGGTGTCTCATACATGTTTTTGTTTTGGTGTCTTCTCCTTCCAGGCTGACAGAATAATACATTTTTTGGTCCCAGACAGGGTATTTACAGGAAGGACAGACAAAAATACTGTTGAAAGGGAGCTGGGGAAATAAGAGAGAAGAGCCATCATCAAGTCAGCCTTTCCATTCCCCCTCTCCCTTTGGGAATATAAGGCTAGCCTCCTATCTGAGTATTGAAGCTGGTTCAGATATCTCACTGAGGAGGGTCATATTTGCATTTTGAAGCAGTTGTAGATGATGGGATAGAAATTGTCAAGAGGGGGGATCTACACAAGAGTCTCAGGCTTCTGATCTCTTTCCCCCATTCCTTGGGAGTACAGGACTTCATCTCCCTCACTGCCATGTAGCTGACAATCCCTAGCATGTCCCACAAGAGCCCTCTTGGTCTCCCTCCTTCCTTTCCAAATCCCTGGGAGTGCATAAGGAAGGATGGAGGAGGTGAGATGGGAAAAAAGAAGGAAAAAAACCCAGATAAAAGGCAGGGAGGGGAGGAGAAAGGAAGCTCTGGAGAGTGTGTGGAGGGCATCAGTGTGTAAGGCTTCCTAATCCCGGTACCACAGGTAGTAGCAGGGACATATGGCTTCTTGAGAACATACAGGCATGTTCAGCAAAGCATCTTCTGTTTCCCATGATATCACCCTGAGCCAGAACCAGAGCCAGAAAACTTCAAACTTTTCTAGACTGCAAGAATTGAGGTTTGAGTAATTTTGCTCTCAGTGGTATTATTTACCCGGAATGGTGACTGAACCCTGTGAAAATGGTAATTTTGATGATTGTTTGTATGTCATGCAGTTGTTTTTTTCCAATTACTTTTGCATCTACTGTTCCAAGTCTATCCAATTCCAAACACGCACTAATCTATATTGTTCCAAATCTCCCCATTGGTGCATTCTGTCCTTTTCATGGGGAAGTGATACATCATGTGCCTGAAATCCGTGGGTATCTCAGACACATTTCTGGTGTATAGCTGGTGTAACCAGATCCAGGTATAAGGAACACTAGCAAGAGCACCTCACTGGGTAGCTGGTTCTACATTCAGGCCATGAGTAATATCTGAATCACAGTATAACAGCTTCAAAGAGACACAGAAGCCAGCAGCTACAGAAAATGGAGGATAGCAACTAGTGGTCTTCTTGGGAGTGTTTGTAGTTCTGTACTCAATGTATTTTCCCAGTTACGAGTTCAGGTTAACTTGACAAATGAAATGTAGGACTTACTTGCCCTTTACTTTGGCTTTTGTACAAATATATTAAAAATATCCTCTTTTATTAGTAGTGCAAAGGTAAGGTGTGATTTCAATTATCATGAAATATTAATCTTGTAGACACCTGATTGCTACATCTTTTGAATTACTTGATTTGCACACTTGTTTTTTTTTTTAAAAAAAGAATTAAAAAATTAGGGGAGTAGTTCAAAAACAAATATAAGAATTGTGGGGTTGGAAAATGAAACTGTCCTTTTGCATCTTGGACATTTTTTCATTCTTTGTTATGGCAAAACAGATGTCTGAGCTTCAGCCCAAAAACTGGATGATTTCTGACAGCACACAGCCAATCACTCATGAATAATCACTATTATGCTCAAGAAATGGGTGAGGGTTTTGTCTACAACACATTTAACATAGGCTTAATACAGCACTGCTGAGTTGAAAAGCACTGACTAAGATGGAGTTTTCATTTGTGAGCATACAGCAGCTGCAGAGATCTGCTTTGGGAGGGAAATGTGCTGGACATGGGGAAAGGTGGAAAAGGTCCAGGAGAAATAAATCTGGAGTCCATAGAGGTGACAGGACAACCACACATGGGATGTGGAGAGGATGGCAGAGATTTCTATAGATCTAGTTAAGCAGCTTGCAATTCAACACCCACACTTTGAAATAACAGGAAGTGCTTTGCAAACTAGCATCTCCATAGGATAGATCCCTTCTATGGAATCCATTTTCAGCCCTTTTTGTAGGAATATTGCTGGTGAAGTCACACAAGATAGCAGAAGTCAGGCTGGATTTAGGTGAAGTAACACTAAAACCCTCATGGAGTGCAAATTAATTGGAATGAGTTTAATTGGGACCACAAGTTTATTGGGATATCTCCTGGGGAACAGATTCAGTCTAAAGAGAATGAATGGCAGTATCTACTGATTAACTGGGAGAGAGTTAGCATGGGTTGAGCTTAATGGGAAGGGCTTGCCAGTTTCAAAATACGTTCAAGGTTTTTTCTAGCACAGAAAGATAAGGTCTGCTTTTAGTTACTGGTGTCAGAAGAGATTTTATTTAGGAATGAATCCTATTCATGCTGTTTTACATACAAATTCATCCTTTCACCAGCAGATTACACAATTTTGATAAGGGAAATATATATTTTTGAAAAATCCAACCATCCCTCTTCCTGCAGTAAATATAATTAGAAATAGATATAAGGTATCTTAGCAGGGAAAGGAAAAGCAATTCTGCTGTCAATGGGCATATCAGACAAGACAGGATTGACAGATGCTTGTGATATTTTAACAGCTACATTCCTAGACTTTCTTCACTGTCTGTATCCATTTGCTGCTAAAAATTATACCTACTCTGATCACTTCAGGGACTTATTGTATGCTTAAATTTGTAGAACTATTGAAACCACAGTATAAAATTTTGGCTTCAAAGTTCCTTTGAGTGCCATGTCCAAGACACATCTCCCATCCTTGCTCGTACTGACTTTTTGCATATTTTCCCTTTGAAACAAACTGTGATCCTCTAAAATTCTTGTAATCCCAATTTAATATAATTCAGAATTTCATACGCAGTATATGATGCCATAACTACACCTTAATATCTACTTATGTTGCCCTTTGGTTATCTTTAATTACTTGTACAAATTCACTTAAGAGTTTTACTTTGAGATAAAAACTCTCTCCTAATAGCACAATGTCCTGCTGAGAAGGTTTTGATTTAAGATCTCCCTCTGTTTAACTTGGCTCATTTTTAAAAATTTTGTACTGTTGAATTTTAATTCTTTGTACTGTTCCCAGGGATCCAGGGCAGAAAAGCCTGAGTACAACAATAATATGAATGATTGATACAGCCCCTATCAAAATTGCCAACTTGCTAATCTCAACATTTGCAATGTTAATGTTTTCTACAAAATTGTCAGCTATCTTGTCTATTATGGTATTAAATAACCCTGGCTGCCAGAGCCAAGCTGTGCAGAAGTCAGCTACACAGTTATTAAACACATTAAAGTAGAAGATATCAAAAAAGAGCCTTTTCCCTTCCTCCTGGAACCTTTCATTTGTTGCAGGTGTTTGACTGTATTTCAGGAGTTCTAGTAGAAAAATCCATGTAAACAGGTTACTCTCCAAGGTCCTGTTTTACTGTAAAGATAGCAGTTTATCCCACCATTCTGCTCCTTTTTAATTTCTACTGTTAACTCCTATTACTTCTTTCCACTTCACAATCCAGTGCATTCTTCTTGTGTGAGACCAGACCTCCCACTGACAAACTCTGGCCATAGAGAAGCCATTCTTATTTTTTTTCTAGCTATCATTTTCCAGACAGCAGGCTGCTTCCTTCCAGGCTGTCAATCATCTGAAGGCTCCTTGGTTTCAACCCCTCTATCTGGACTCAGAGCTTTTTCTTCCCTGTCAGTGATATCCTGCTCTCTCCTCAGCCCACTGTAAGCATGGGGGTTTTTTACTTTTGTGTCCACACTGTCCTCTGTAGGTCAAAACCTGGTCCTGTTTGTTACCGGGCACCTACTGAGGCCACTTTTATTGTGCAGCTCATGCTCTACCTTCAGTTTCTTGCTCACAGGTAACTCTATGTGTTATCACAATGAAGGTACAGAATACCTTTCGAATCTAGGGGGAATGTGAAAATACAGTTTCCTACTCCATAAAGAAGTGGTGTAAACTCGCAAGGATTTTCAGGCTCTTTCAGCCTATGCCACAAAATAAAAAAAAGATAAAAGCAGCAACCCCCTGTAGCAAGCCATCCAATCTACTATTTCCTTCAACAGCTAAATGCTGATAAAAGGATTTCTTACTCCAGAAGGAGAAATGTGTGGTAGAGTTCCTGATTTGAATGGAAAGCAGGGATCTCATTAAAAGGAATTAATCCAATTGCTGAGTGATTTTCAACGTGAAAAAGTTGCATCTGAAAGTAGACTTATGTGCCTATATCCATCCCCCAGAATTTTTCTTACTGAATCCCATAGAATATGTTTAAAAATAACTATTGAATATATAATACAGGATCTACCTTGACACAATAAAACCTGATCGTGTCACTCTTCTTCTTCAGGCAAATAATTGCTTGAAAATCACTTGATGGCACAGTAGAAAGTCCTAAGTAGTCATTTAGAAGACAGTGTCAGGATTCTTGGTCTCTTAGCTGTGTTAGCAAATTTTGACATCATGAGGAAGATCTTGCCATCCTGCAGTCTTAGGGAGCTCTGCAGAATTGCTTAGGGCACCTATTGTTGATGCAGGAGGAGGTAATAGAGTCTGAGTAGGATGGAAAAAGATATTTGGACACACTGCAAACTCATCACACACCATAGGATACAGCAACTCCCTTCAAAACCCAAGAAGCTGCTACAAAGCTGAGCTGACTGTACTGCATTTTGTAGAAGGAGGATTGCAAGCTAAGATGCAAGAAAGTGGAGAGGCTCAGAAAATTTTCAAGAGGACCTTTGTGGAAATGACCTTCCTCGGAAACTTTCTGCAACAATTGAGGCCTTAGGAGAGGATGATCAAAGCCCTTAGAGATCATCAGATTTTGATTAAAAAACCCACAGGCTTTAGAATATAGAGACATACTTCTGTGGGTGTGTAAAATCTTTGTTCACATCAGGTTAAATCTGATCTCTGCTTCATTATGAATCCAAGCTTTTATAACTGTCAGTCTTGGTAAAGTAACTGTATTGTTTTTAAAAAAACCTGTTGGAACTACAGGAACAGCTAAACCAGGAATGAGCAAAATATAACTTTGTACCCTGCTAAATAGAATATGTTTGGAGATGCTACTTCTACTGTCATCTATGTAACACAATCTCCTCTCACTCCAGCATGTTACCAAACACTTATTGACGTTAAACTCAGAGAATCATACCTGGAATATCACTATATTGCTTTTATAATGTATGTAAAAAGAAAACCCTCTGAAACACTCCTCATAAATGCCCTAGTGCTGGGCAGCTATCTGCTAATTCTGCAGTGCTTAATAGAGCACAGTAAATATGAAAGCTGTATTTAGACAAGAAAGTATCTTCACACCCTTGAGAAAAGCTCATTACTACTTAAGTAATGATTCTTGACTTGCTTTTAGTGATTGTGCTGCTGTTCTTCCCAGGTTTTCTTCCCTATGTTTTCAAGAAAATAAGATTTCATGGTATAACTTTTTATGGTGTTGGACAATCTGCTCTACTTTAATTTTTGAAAATTTTGGGGTTTTTTTTGTTTTGTTTTTTTAAAGGATTCTTTTAAGTGTATTTCTTAGGAAATACACTTAAAATGTCACTTCAAATGCAGAAATGTCTTCTGTAGGACAAAAGAGGAAATGAAGATATTCAGGGGGAACATAGGGATTCATAGCTTTGATTTAAGGGGAGCTGGGTATTCATCTCACATAACTTAAATTCATCTCACCATCTACAGAAAGACACTGGATAAAGCTGCTTCTCTAGTCTCTAGTCAGTGGTAGAGATGTGCCCAAAGGATGCTTCTGCCTACATGCTTAGACACCAGTTTGAAGGTGGCAGTCATGCTGTAGAGGTGTTTCTATCTCTCACTGGAATAGAGGGGAGCCTGGGCTAAGTCCTTATACTTACATAATAAGTTAGAAGTAGGAGACCGAAGCTCGAGTTTTGTCCCAACTTCTGACTACTGCTTCCTTGTATTAATTTTCCCAAACTCAAGAAGCTCATTGACTTCACTTCCATTAGAGAACTAAAGCCAATGCACACTCCTCCATGCCTAGTAGGTAAAATATCAAAGTTACTGTTTAAATTTCTTCTAATTAAAAAGACCCTAGCTGTATTATTATACCTAACTAGTATCTTACAGGTTATTTTCCTGTATCTTTCTCCTTCCTTTACCTATTTTCTGTTTCAGACCTTACGACTGGTGTTGACTGCTATCAGTTCTTCTTTATTGTATTTTGCAATTCTTAATTTTTCACTTAAACCTTTTTAGTTATATTTAGTTCTATTTTATTCCTGGATCTGAGATTTGTTTTTAGCAAAACAATGTGAACAGTATTGAAAAGTGTTTAAAACCTTCTTTCCCAGATGGCTTTGCTCAAAATAATTTGCAAGATTCACTGCTTTGCATTGAAAACAGATATCATTGGTTTGGACTTTATTCTGTGTACTGATATAAAATGTAACAAATTCATGATCTCTTTCTCTTAAGCTACAACTCATCTTTTAGTTCAAAGATGAGTCCCTGCATTTATCATAATGATGGCAAGGAGCTTCATGTTTAATGCAGCATTTTCATAATCAGGAGATGGTTGCTGTAATTTTTTAACCACTGGTAAGGAGCTCAGTACTGGCTGTAAGTGACCATCAGCATAGGTTGTTAAAGCTAAAGATGACAGAATTTTTCCTCCTGTGTGTTACAAACACCTCTTTATAGAGATTATGACAACTCATTGCAGAGTAGTAGTCTGTGGCAGGCAGAGACCAACATGAGATCTACCTCTGCTGCCTATTAATATTTGAATTATATTCTGGACTACTATTTTAGAGCTGCCAGACACAATACAGAGTGCTATTCCCAAGCTCTGCAATCCACTTAGTCTATCCCAAACAAGCTACCTTGACCATTTTAGCTGCATAAGTCTTTTCTATGAGCTGGAGTAATTTTCTGGCATGAGTGCACATACACTGCTTCTAAATCTCCTGGTTTATTACAAGATTCTTAGTTCTGGCATATTGGCAGCTAAGGAGTCTCTTTTCATACATCTTGGTGGTTTGATTGGTTTTATCCTTGGCACCTTGATTGTATGGCAGAAGAGAATACTTCTTCTTCACCTTTCAATCCCCTTTTTGTTACCTAGGTTGATGTCTGTCTGGTATAGCTCATCAGTTTCACAGGGAAGCCTTTCCTATTTGGTTTAGATGAATACAGCTAAACCAAATATCTTCTTTTCCTCACAGCAAATGGGTGAGGATTCCAAATATTCCATCTAAAGTCACATGCCTTGCTATCAGCTCTCTTCCTGCTTTCTATTCTGTTTTCTATGTAGTATAGGAAGGTCTCTGACCAGGACTTGTATGAATGGCTCCTGTCTTTCAGCAGTCTACTGCGAAGGGTTTTAGAGACAATAGAGCAAGCTGGCTTTAACACCTGTGGGGAACAAACCATTCAAATTCCTCATTCTAATCCCCGAGCCTTTAGAACTGGTTAAATCGGCTTAAGGGAGGGGGCGTATGTAGTTAAAATGCTGAAAGAAGCAGGCAGATTAATGATTCTTTAGAACTTCTCCAAAAGGGCTTCTGGCCTGTATTTCTTCCTCCTTGTGGAATATATTCTTACTCTTTATTCTTTATCTCCGGCTATTTAGCCAGAAGAAAAATTCCTGGAAGTTGAGCAATAGAAAGCTGAGCAAGACCATGTAGTGAGGGTTTATGAAAAAACTCATTGCAGCAGATAAAGCCAATTACATGTGTCACCAGGGAGTAAAATAAGCCCTGCTCAAATAAAATTTCTTCCCTTGATGTTATATTTACGCAGCTCTTGCGTCACTGTAACTGGGAACACTGAGATGAAGATACATTAATATAACAGCATGAAAATTCACAGAGGAGCAGAGCAGGTACTGGGGAATCATCCAACAGGGAGATAATTCTCCAGTCACCATGAGAAGGGAAGAGGAGACAGCTGCTTTCCCTGATGTTGCATAGGACTGTCAGCATCTCTCCTGCCTTCAGACTGCTTCCCTCCTCAGTGTGCTCTAAATATGTAACTGGAAAAAAATAAAGAAGTGAATAAGCAGAGACACTCAGGCTGAGGAGGAAAAGTTCTGCATTCCCCAGCAGCTGGCAAGGGTCTCTCCTGGTTGCAGGTCTCCCAGGACTCCAGGCAAGGAGGGAAGGGAACCACTGCTCTTGGGGTGTCTCCAGAGGAGAGTTCTGCTTGCTCAGCTTCCTCCTCATGGCAGCCCCAAAAAGTCACACAGCTTGAGCATTACATATCAGAAACTTTAGTGCAGCAGGTTGACACAGCCATATTTTGAATTCTTTACATTTTCTTATGGGGCTTACTTGGAGATCTAACAAAACTAACTTCCCCTTTGAGACAGCTTTCATTAACATCTTGAGTTGGGTATTGAATGGCTGCACCCTATTAGAAAAAATTAAATCTATCTTAATAAGATAAATTTAATAATTGGCAACTTAATTTGCTTTCCTGGCATCTTGTATAGAAATCATTATTTTACTTTACTAGGCATCTTTCATCTATTTACTCACTGAAGTCTTTGATATCTCTCTGTATCCACACTAGAAATTTGAAAGAAAAATAGCTAAAATATTTAAACAGGAAAGTACCAGAAGTTTTGATAGAAACCTTAAATTAGCAGCTAATTCGAGACAAAAAACATGCCAATGTTGTACTGTGTTCACTTCAACTAATGCCTTCATACAAAAATAATTAGATTTGGGGACAAACCAGAACCCATTACTACTTTAATATCACCCAATATTGGAACAAATTTCACTGAAATTACTACACTTGGTGTATAAGATCCACTCAGTAAATTATGCTTTAAAAATGCATTGAGAGACTTGGGCTAATTTTATTAGAGGTTCTAATTCAGATTCTCAGTCTAGTAGTTGGGTAACTGTGAAAGAACTATTTATTAACTTAAAGCTCATACTGCTGATTGATGCATGGTAATGCAGTTAAGATTTAATAATCACATCTTCCTTAATTGAATTGTATTTTCTCAGACTGAGCATATAATTAAATCAAGTCTTTTGTAATCCTTCTCATGACAGATTATACAATGGTACATTGGGAAAGAATAGTCAAAAGTGTGAATTAAGTTAATTTAAGCCCATTGAAAAAAATCTCTAGTCATGTGAAAGTTTGATATATCAATCATTTTCCAAAATAAAGAGATTTATTCTTCCATATAAATGTTCTGCAACAATTAAGAAGTATATAGAGGTAGCAAGATTTAAAATACAACTAGGAAGGAACCAGTTGTAAGAAAGTCCAGCAAATTTCTACACTAGATAATAAAATCCTTATACCACATGACCAACAAGTCACTTTAGACAATTGCTCTCAAATGCTGTTATGGAGAATGAAGATATCAGAGGGAAGACACAGAAAACAAAGCCAAGATGTGAATAAGAAATCAAAGAAGAGAGGATTGAGATAATGCTTTACTGGACACTTCAGTGTGCCTGCGTATACATTGCCAGCTGTTTCCAAGATGAAAATCCAGAGCTTAGGAAGGGTATTCCAAAACTAAAGTATAAAATCCTGGTTTCAGTCAGGGGGGAAAAATCATTTAGAGTTGAGGATGGATTTGAAGACATGCCAAGGGAAAGACAAAGCAATAAAGGTATTTTTCAGGAAAGAAATGTATCTGACATTTTTATAATCTACTTTGCTCCTTTACTAAAAGAGCTGTAAGAGGAGGAAAGATGGAACTCTGGAGGCTGAAAATTTCAGGTTTCCTGTGTTAAAAGGTGTTAACCCTCAAGCAAGAATCACATTTGACTTGAGGCCTTGGAACAGGCTCCTGAGATTGAGTGATAGCACTGAGATTGGAGGTGTGTAGTTTGAATAGTATCATGTGATCTCACAGGGTAAGAAACTTAGATTTAAGATTTTAGTACATAGTAATACATGTGAGTCAAGATGGTGGATTTTGAGCATTGTCTAAGTCCTTCTTCATCTTCTTCCTTCTTCTTCATGGGTTTGGGTGGTTTTCTGTAACTGGGTGAAAAAGGTCCATATTGACAACATTGAGTGGCCATTATTAGGTCAAAAGTATAAATAATATAGGTGTCACCTCGTTATTGAGTAATTATCGCTTAAATAACCTCAGAAAAAGTTAAAAGTACTCCATTGTACCTCATTCCTCTAACTTGCTAGCTAAAACTAACAACTCATGAGACTGTACTTTAGATAAGAACTAATAAACATCCAAGTCCAAACATGAACCCACATTTCATGTGTATTAATCACAACCTTAGCAGAGAGAAAAAGAAGCCAGAACCATAACAAAGAGTTTAGGCATACAGAGGATTACTTATTGAACACTTTTTCTGATTGCTGGGTACCTTTTGATAGGGTAAAACTACGGCAATGCAATTCATAGTATGATCTTCAAGCTTGGCATTTTCCTCTTTTTATGATAGATCAGAGGAACTGAATAAATGGATATGCTACAAATGTATCTTCTGTGCCCATAACATTTTAGAAGATCTATTCTACAAAGCATTGATATGGAAATAAGCAGAATCTTATTCTCTGATAAATGAGGTGTTACCTCCAATCTGAATTACTGACCCAATCTAATTTGTCCATCAGAGTTAAATTACAGAATTTATCCTTCTTAGTAAGCAACACTTGCTTCCAATTTTTCTGATTAAATATCAGCAGAATCTGATTTTTGTTCTTGATTTCCCAGTACTATAATTTTGTTAAAGACAACGTCATGGGGCTGTAGTGTTTTCTTTGAGGACTCTGATAGCATGCACTCTGGCATTTCACTCAAAGAATGATATGCTCTTAATGTCATATTCAACCTTGTATTAGCAAAGGTCTCATAAAGATTTGTTTCCTTGACTACCCCATGAAATGTAATTCCATAGCTGTAAAAGGAAAAAAACTTTGACACTGGTGTATAATTAATAACGTATCACAGAAAGAACTCTGTTTCTCAAAGTGCTGTCAAGGTTCTGCTTGGGAAGTAAAAACATGCTTTTCTTTCTGTGCAAGTGATTTGTAAAAGAAATGCAGGATGATTACTTTTCTTCCTGGTACAACAAGTACTTGTGTTGATCTTTAATGTCTCTTCATGGGGGCAAGCCTGCACTGGCTGAGCAGGGTATGTCACTTCATACAGCACTGACAACTGTGGGGGTTTGCTCCTAATTTGAAATAATGCCAACCTACATGGCACACCCTGAGTAAAAGGACATTTTGATGAAATCTGCTTGCACCTGCACCTCCTGCTAAAGGTCTTCTTGTCACAACATCATCTTGAAATATTCCTGAGGTTTTCAGCTCAGTGCATGTCCTATGTCTAACACGAGCTCAGGGTAAAGGCACCTGTTCACCTCTCATTCAGCTTTTTTAAAATGCAAATCTGAGCAGCAAATTTAAATTATAAACAAGGATACCTTATCTAAATTCAATGAATGCAAAAAACCCTAGCCCTAGGCTGGGGAAGGGTCCTGCCATTCCTGGCCTGGGTTCTGCTTAGGTGTGCTCTTTGATATAAAGTATGGAGGAACAGAGTATCACTACACAGGCTGATTGCTTCTCTAAGCAGGAATTAGCTGGCTGCTCATCTTTTTCAAGTGTTCAGGAATTTGCTCCAGGCACTGAATGTCTTTTGTGAGAAAAAGGTTTTCCCAGTTTAGATCTGTTCTATTTTGCTGACTTAGGACCAGTTCTTTGGGAAACCAGCAGTGCTGAGGATCTGTTGTTTATAAATGAATATAATTAGTTCATTACCTAACCCCAATGACAGCAGGACAAACTTATGGGAAGCCGGAGGGTAGTTTTACTTGCCATGAGTTTCCTTGTTCTCCTAAAACATTGCAATTGTGATTGAAAAAGGGATCTTTCCTATCAGCTTATTAGAAGCCTTTCTAAGCCAGCTAATCATCTTCACAGCCCATGGTTTCTGCTGGCACTACAGATGAGATTGACAAAATGTGCTTAGAGCGTTTCCTTGTACCTATCATCTCCCACATTTCACATCAAGGGTATGCCTTGCCAAGGTAGAGCCCTTCCTGAAAATAAAATGCTAAATAAATTATAGCTGGAGGGAATAGAGATGGTGTTGACTGATGCTAATTCCCTGAAGTCTATGTAATAGTATCTTCTGAGGCTGTGTTAGTGACAGAAGGTTGAAAGAAGAAATGTTTGTTTCTGGGGGAAAAAAGAAAGAAGTACAGGATTAAATATTATACCTCTAGTGAGCAAAGAGGATTCTGCTGGAGGTACATGCCCCTTGTGATAATAAAGAAAATGTTTTATGATGTTGATGATCCTTCATATTTTAGTACTGTACTGTGAGCACAAAGTATGCAACTAGAAAAAGAGAATGTACTAATTCATCTTTCTCCATCCCTCTCCTGATTTTCACCTCACAAAAGTCATTGTCTTATCTCGATTAATTCTGTATTCTCTCCTGTACAGATGAAATGAAATAGTTTTGGATTCTGTAGATGCAATACTATTTCCAAATGTACCAATTTCTTTATTTAGAAAAAAACCAAACATTATGAAACAGATGTTCTATAGTGACCTGGAGTAAATACTCTAAATACTATATACTAACTGACTACCAGTATTCCTTCCTTCCTTCCTTCCTTCCTTCCTTCCTTCCTTCCTTCCTTCCTTCC